>JAPZVO010001571.1:0-16172 GCA_029962745.1 Echinometra lucunter | reverse complement strand
TCAGGGGCAAAAAATGTATAAGTGTTCAGTTAGGATGTTAATGTTGATAATCATTTGTCACCTAAGTCCAGAAAATGCAAAAGTTTTCGAAAAGATCATACAACTATGAAGATATCTATGAATTTATATGAAAGTGTTCATGAAACGCTTCTGCAAAGCCAGTGTTCTTATCATTTTCAATATTTTCATTTGTGATATCTTGGCCCAAAACTAGACCATTAACAGTAAGATTTTCACAGATTACTCTGCAAATATGGACAATCAAATTGACATATGGTTCACCCATCCAACTTTGTCTTTTTTCACATGAAAACTAAGTTAACCAGCACCTTTAAAGCAATCCAAGTTAATGCTGTGTGGGCTTTTTCATGAAAATTTACACTGAATTAATATATTGAAGTAACTATACTGATACTATATTCACATATCTTTTCTTGTTGTAATTATCATGAGGCTATTAGCAGCGAATTTAAACAATTTCAAAACCTAGACTTGACTACAAGACAAAAGCAGTCAATCCAATCAGATACAATCAGATTGTATATCCCAACCATCTTATAACACGGTTATAATTTAATATTGATCTTTACCACTTGACCTCATTTCAAATTGTGCTACAAATGCCATGCTTTTTTGGTCATACCAGTTTATTTATTCTAAAATGAAAACGGATTGTGAGTTCAACAATCTTTGTAGCAATACTGTTCACACTATACTAGGTGTTTCAAAAACATTTTACTCTTTTATCATTAATTACTTTTACTGGATTCATAATGATATTCAAATTTTGATAGTACATAGCAGATGAGTTACAAATTTTATGGGTATAATTTGGTGGTATAACCGTCTTTTATTTTCCTTTTATTATTTCGTTTTCAAAAAAGATTTCAAATATCGGCCACATTTTGCAGCTATGTAGAAAAAACGAATACTATTGCAAAAGCATAAGTGTACATGTATGTCTCCTTTGTTGACAAAAGCCATTCATTCCCAATCTGGGTCATCTTTTGTGAGGGTTGCAAACAATGAGCGAATTGGCATCATTAATGAGGAAAGGTATTAACGGTGCTAATTCCTCCATTGTGTGCAGGCCCACAAAAGATGACCCAGATTGGGTATGAATGGCTTTTGTCAAACCAGGGAGACACACCACTCACCATACACTTAATGCTATTGCAATGGTCTTTGTTTTTTCTACATAGCTTGCAAAATGTGGCCGATATTTGAAATCTTTCTTTGAAAGAAATCATAACAGAAAAATGATAGACAGTTATGACACAAAATTATACCCATAAATTTGACACTCCTCTGCTATGCACTATCAAAATTTGAATATCATCTGTGAATCCAGTAAAAAGTTATTAATGATCAAAGTGTAAATGTTGTTTGAAACACCTAGTACACTGATATCTATCTTTTACAGTACACCTCTTTGACGTTATTTCAGCTTCCAAATATACCTTTCAGACTGAAAAAAAAAATTACACATGTATGCATTGTTTTTAAATTGGGATTACAAATACAGATCTACAATGTCCATAAAATCGGGCTCAAGGTGGACACATTTCATATTTGGTTATTGAGTCAGAAAATATCGCTCTTCTCTATGCGGCACTTTTACCAGAAAGAAACAAACTGAATCATGGTATCTTCCCATGAAGTCTCGTCATGAAAGTGAGGACATGCTTGTCAGTGGGGCACTTGTCCTTCACCTTGAACAAAGCGAGTTGACAGAATTCAAGTGTTCGCGGTCAAAGTGCTTCGTACTGCAGGTGAAATACGTAGAATGCTGAAAGGGTAGCATGCTGCAGCCGTCCAACATATCCCCCACCCTGCACACTGGTGTGCCATCAATGACCAATGAGAACTCTCTGGAATGCAGTGGGGAGCTTTCGTTCCGTGCTCACAAAGATGGCTAATCCTGTTTTGGTCTCCATCCCCCTATGTGGACATAAGTATAAAACAATAAAGAAAGAATACTCATTGTACTTCGAATTTACTCAACAATGCTTCATGTAACTTTATCAGACTGGAAAAGGGATGTACTTTCTCAGCATTTTTGTATTCATTTCATTTTTCTTTTAATTCTTTCATTATTTTACTAAGTCATGTGGAACTGTGAATATCACCCCAAGCCTCCTCCACCCCTGTCCCACAAATGTTCCTCCATCCGCAGGGCAAGCTCTCTATGATGACTTAATCATTTTGTTTCTATAATTCCTTCATGTCACTGATAAATATATTATTTTTTTTAAGTATACTGGACAGGCCTGTGACCTTTGGCCAAATGTCCCTCAAATCTATTTGGTTTGTGTGTCCTCTCAAATGCCCCATTTTACCAAGTTTGAAGAAAATCCATCTAACCATTAAATATTTCAAACTTGATGGCTGAGGCAGAATGATGCACAATTTGTCATACAGGAAAAGTGTAAACAGTGAGACAGTCTTAACCTAAGCAATGAAAAATTATGACATCCATTCATAAAAGCACCTCCTTACCAGGAATAAATCATAACAGGGAATACTCTACCTGGTATCTGAAGATGTTGTTGCTCTCTCCTAGAAGAGCAGGTATGGCCGTTATGGCAGCTTTTGCTTCTGCATCTATAATAACACGAAAATTAATGTCATAGGTTAATGGGGGATTTAACACAACCCTGTCAACCTACAATAACAACCCATTTTCATTGTGATTTATTGCAATACTTTTTTCACAAAAGAAAATAAGGAATAAGAGAAAGTAAAATAAGAAATAGGAGCAAAGTAAAACAAAGTAAGAAATGTAGGATTATTGAAAGTCCAAGAAAAAAACATTTCACCTTGAAAATTGCAACAGATCTTGCAAATGACTATTGATAAAATATCAATGTAAAAAGAGTAATTTACATGCAATGTGAAGAAGAAGAAAAAACATTAATATAAAATGTAAGTGATGATTGTCACTCACATTCCATCAGACACAAACCTAATAAGGGTTTTTGGATTTACCCACACTGGTAATGCCCAATGTGTACAAGATGGATATCAACCCACCTTCTCTAGCCTTCTCATCTGCAAGTTTTTCGATGTCTTCGATTATTGATAGCAAGTCTTCATCCCTTTTCAGTTTGGTTCGAAGACATCGCCCCTTGTAGGAGAGGAGAAGTGGTCTCGCGTACGTCTGTAGCCCCTTTTTCAAGAGCTGCAGAGCACCACAACTTCCGTGAATGCGTCGGAATTCTGCAAGAAGCTGAACAAGCAAACATACACATTGTTGTTATACTTGGACTGAAGTTTGGCTCTTAGAGGAAAATAACCCTCAGTTACACTTGAAAAATTATCACTTGAAATTGTTTTAATGTAAAAATTATGTGATCACTGATAATCCTTTTTTTTTCAATTACTTTTTTTTTTTTGGGGGGGGGGGGGGGGCGGGTTGGGGTAGACAATAACCAGTACTGTAATTAACATTTGTAGAGGAACTTAATAGAATATTGGTAGATAATTGTCATGAAAATAGTAATAGGGCTTGATTTCAACAAGTGAGAATTATATGTTATATGTGCTACGTTTATGACTATGAAGTAAACCTGAAACTATGGGTCCGTTTATGCTTAATTTGCGAAGGCAGAAACGCTGATTCAAAACGCTGTTAAGTTAACCTTGGAGACTTAACGAAGGCAGGTCAAACTAGGGCGTGCGCTTTCGCTCAGTTCCATCATTGATCCAGGCCATAATGCCAGTACAGGCGCGGCCTTTATTGTATTGACCGGAAGGGTGTTTAGTGACGTCACGTTAAACGCCGTTTAGGTGAGAGTTGTGTTTATGCTTCCCGATTTACGCGTTTAGAGCTAAACGCAAATTCAAAACGCACAAATTTGTGCATTTTGAATCAGTGATTTGAATCGGCGTTTAGAGGAAATGAGCATAAACGCAAAGCTGATTTAAACTGTAGTACAAACTATGTGATTCAAACGCTGATTCTGGGCCGAAAAAACACACCCCTATAATAACACATACAACTAGCTGCATTCCAATTGCAAAACTGCTGTTACGATTATATTTTAGTAGCACATTCATGTAGCACATTGATAGGTATCTACAAGTAACAGTTTGTGTCTCATCCATGCACATAGCTGTCAGAATAGATAAAATAGTGAACTAAATGAATGTAACTTTGTTTCTTTGAATAAAAAACCCCAAGTATTTAGAATGCATATATTTCCATGCACTCTTATAACCCTATCTCCACGGGGGGGGGGGGGGGGGAGACGAAGCCTGTCAACCCCTAAATTGACAAAAAACCTGCATTTTCCATACGTTTGTGTGCAAAACAGCTTATCTCATATATTGGTCAAAAACACAGCTTTTTCAATCTTCTAGGTCATTTACAAGACGTTATGTGACTTCAATTATAATTTTTGAAGGAAATATTTATGTATTTGTGAATTTCATGAAAGTTGATGCATCCCATTTGCATGAATTAAAATATTCAACAAAATTTGGAATTTGGAACACGTGTCTTGACATATGTGCAAATGTTCATGCCGATCGGACGTTTCGCGATCGAGATCTCAGGGGAGGGGGTTAAATTGACCCCTCCCCCCAGTAAAAATCTGCTCTGAAATAGCCCAGTGGAAATAGGGTTAAGGTGTACTAGTCCGGCAGCCAAACCCGGATTTTGGGCCTAAGGTTGCATTTGAATGTTATAGTTTTTTTTTAATTGATATCGACTGTTCAGACCTTCTATTTAACAGTCCACTTGCTGGAGCTCTGTCAGCATTGAGCAATTTGAGATATACGCAAAAATCCAAAATGGCCGCTGGCGGCCATCTTGGATTTTCTTTTACCCACTTTAAACTTCCCAAGAGTGTTCAAAATTGGGAAATAAGGATTTTTCGGGATGGGGAATCCAAATCTGAGGTTAGTTTGAGGATATGACTATGTTTTGATGTCTTAATATAAAATGGCAGCTAATTTTCAAGATACCGCCCCCAACGATCTCCAAGTACATGTACATGTATGCAATATTGCAATGAAAATCACATAGAAAATAGATTAAATATGATTGTTTTCTTTTTGAAAGTATATTTAAAAGCACAAGACAGTAATGGGGATGGGGAGGGGAGGGGGATAGCCTCCTTCCCAAACACACACCCACACACACACACAATACACTATGGAGACAAAGCAAATGATGTTCACTTTTTTGAGCTGACAAAAGGTATGTGTATTCACATATCTATCGGGAATTCGAGGCTCAGAAAGTCGACAATAATTTATATTCAAATTAGTTCTGAAATTCAAGTAAGCATCTAAGTGTAATGTAATACTAATTGCAAAATAAACATATGCCTTTTAAAATATTTCTTGATATTTTCAAGGCCAAAACATCATTTCATCACTAATATGAGTATCTTCTAACATATCTGACTATTGACTATCGTGGACTGAAAATTCTGCAAATCATGGCTTAGCCGAATAACTGGTATTTTTCAAGAGACTCATTCCTAAAATAGTGTGTTTAGCACTACTTTATTGTTGGCTATAAAGTTGATCGATTCATTTTTTGGCCTTCTTAAAAGACATGTTAATGTTCATGTGATTGTTTGCACATTAGATAATAAGCATCTAAATATGTGAATCTACAAAAAAAAAAAGAAAAAAGCTCAGTAGCCTTTTAATGGAAAATATTGATATAAAAATCCAACATAACATGCATTTTAAAGGTATGTTTACCAGTTACGGAAGAAAAGTGTACTTTTTATTTTTTCATGATATTTTAAGGTCAAAATATGATTTTTCTTACAAATATGGCTATTAATGCTCATGGGTTTTGATTTTGGATAGTGGGGGGGGGGAGGATGATTGATGCCGAATATTCTCGGCCGGGGAGCAAAGCAACTGGGAAAGGAACAACTATGCAAAAACTGAGCACAGAGATCAGATCGTCATTAAATATTGTGGCGGGAGGGTGTAAGACCTATATTTGCTCACAGGTCTGCTGCATTCCTAGTCTACTCTCCCGTTCATCCCATTAGCCAAACAAACATTGTTTTCAAACAATATCGAAGGGGTACATCCCCATTCCTTTTATTTTAGTTGACACATTTTAAAAAGTATGAACCACTACAGTTTATTTAGTGAGTGAGTCAAAATGAATCTCATTTTTTCATCAAACACATACACTCTAGGAATAAGATATTTGAATGATATATTTGGCAACCTCACTGCTAAATATAACCTTTTCAGCACCTCCTTGGTCTAATGTTTAATGTCCAAACCATCATGTTTTGTATATAACGAGCAGCGAGGGAAGCACACTTTTTTGATGATACAGTATTATTTAATGGTCAAAATATCACTGGGTCCGAAAGATATTTTGATGGTATAGTAACCTCACTGCCAACTAAGACTCTATTCTAACACCACAATAATCTAATCTTTTGCTGTTCTAAACCACTTTGTTTCAAATAATACAAGCAAGCAAAGGGAGATAGCAGAAAACACACTCTTGGCGAAAAAGTATTCCCCAACTATTTTGTATTTAAATGCTATATGAGTGAGTGCAACGAGTGAGGAAAACTTGACACGTCTCCTTGATAACCTCAGACTTCTAAATATATTCGATCACCTAATTGCCAAATATGACGCTATTTGGCTCATCGCTTACCATTCAAAACCATTCTGCTTCTCAGCTCATTTTCTTTCAAATGTAGAATTGCCACCAAAATGATTACTTTGATAGTGTACATCTTCCCACAGAATTTGAGGACAGTTAGACACTTTGCTATAAAAGTATTATGATATTTGATCACATTGCTGAGGGAATAAGAGTGTTTGCCTCATTGAATATATCTTGTTTCTAGATTTTATAGGCAAGTGTAGCAAAGGGAAAAAAACACTATACTGAGAACAGTTTTTTTTTTGTTTTTTTGTATTGGTACTCCAATCTAATCATTCTAGTAACACATTTTATCGGCTTCCTCCTTTCTCATATTATTTGGTGAGATAGGAATAGGCCATTGGTCACTGGCCATTATCTCATCAAAATTCTTCTTCTTCAGCTCTTCTTGATGTTCGACACTTTGCCGCTTTATTGCTATCATTTTATGACGAGAAGAATAGTATAACAAAAGATAGAAAAACAATTAGATGCAAACTAATTTCATTTCATAAGGACATTAAGTTAACCGGCATTGGTTAAGATACTTAAAATGCGAAGCATCGAGAAGAAGAGAGAGACAGTTGCAAACTGATATAACCACAACCAGAATTACTTTTAAACTGTGAGCTAGCTAAGCAAGCCAGCGCTGGAAAGTTTTTCGTTATCCTTTTTACTTCAAAAATCTTTTTCCCCCTTTGTTGTCCCTTTTTCTCTCTTTTTTTTTTTCTTTTTCTTTTTGGGGATTGCAGGGAGCTATGTCATTTTTGATGGTGAATTAATTGGGGGGGGGGGGGGTGTTAATGACCATCTCCCTACCGCCAATACTGGGGGATATATCCTCCACCCCCAAATCAACACCTATATTGTTGTTTTAACTATCTACAGTATATTCTGCGATCTAAGCGTCATAACCAGATCACAGAAGTAGTTTAAAGAGAGCTGAAATATGGTGTTTAGCAGTACTATTTGTTGGCTGTATAGTCGCTCGCTTTGATTTTGTTGGGGTTTTATTTTGGCATGGCTTTTGTTAATGATAGGTAAAGGTAAATTGTTTGCATTTTAATGAATTACCATCTGAATACTGTATATATATATATATATCACTGTAGATTGGAAAAATGACATCAGTAGCACATTTTTAATGGAAAATATCGATATCTGAATGTTTACCGTAACACGCATTTATGGGAATGTTATACCAATTACGGAAGAGAACCATACATTAATTGTATATATTATATAAATATTGGGAGAGGTTTGAATGTATATGAATGTATTATATAAATATTGTATATGTTTCATATTTTCAAGGACAAGATATCAATTTATTTCAGTGCATTAACCTTTAAAAAAATCTATTGTGGACTAAACAGATTTTGTAGAACCTATGCTATACCATCTGCAGTTTTCAAGATAGGTGCCAACAATGTAGTGTTTGAATCACTATGTGTCCCCAAATTGTTGTAAAATGATGCTTATCTTCATTTTCACAATTATATTCTGACCAGGTAGTCTTCTGGAAGCGAAATTTCACTGAGGGTGTTCTGAAATGTTGGTAAATGTCTTCAATTTTTACAAATTTTGATCATCCTGCTAGTTGGGACCAATGGTGTATTTTGAAGGACAAATTTGCAAATTTCTTTTTAAAACTCAAAATTTGAGGGCGCCCTACGCCCAAATATCAATTATTTTTGCCGTGATTGTTTTCCGAAGTGAAAGTGAACATGTAATAGATATAGTACAAATGAAAAAGATTTTTTATGTTAAGTGATAGATAAGGACTTTTCACTTGTTTACATTGCCTAGCCTATAGCACATATGGCGGCCATCTTGAAAAATAGCCGCAATTTTATATCTAGACGTCAAAACATAGTCATATCTTCAAACTAACCTCAGATTTGGATTCTCCATCCCAAAAAACCCTTATTTCCCAATTTTGAACATTCTTGGGTAGTTTAAAATGGGTAAACAGAAAATCCAAGATGGCCGCCGGCGGCCATTTTGGATTTTTGCGTATATCTCAAATTGCTCAATGCTGACAGAGCTCCAGCATGTGGATTGTTAAAACAGAAGGTCTGAACAGTCGATATCAATTAAAAAAAAAACTATAACATTCAAATGCAACCTTACCCCCCTTGGCAACCGGACTATACGTATGTATATACATACCTCAACACCATCATCCTTGAACAACCACGGGTATTCTTCTTTCAGCTGTGCTATGGGTATGTTTTCCTTGATAATTTCATTTCTTCTATCAGAGAAGGTTAAGGTCATCCTGGCTTCTACCTCTTCGTAGTTGGGTCGCTTTTTGGACCCTTCAGTTAGTAGCCATTGTTTGTGTGCTTCGATGCTTTTGTCGTCTTCAGAAACCTGCCTTGCTGGAAGGTAGTTGGCCATCCCGAAAATAGGAGGATACTTCACCTGCTCCTTTGCTGTCTTGGAAGGATTCTGGGTTGGTGGTTGCTTTCTCTTCCGTTGCACTACTTCCAAACTGGCTCTCACGGTATCATCCCGTCTCCTGCTGTTCTGGAACTTATATTTAAGTTTTGTAACCCACAGTTGCTAAAAAGAAAGCAGAACAGATATAGATACATTTTCAGCATAAAGAGTGTAATATCCTCAGCTGAGTCTGAAGTAAAACTAGTTTACATACCACGATATATGTAAGAAACCATGTTGCAAAGAGCCGAAGTAAATGTTCAGGGAAAATGTATGTATTGGCCTGAAGCTGCGAGTTATTTGTGTCGCGTACTCAAGGAGAGGATGTGAAAAAGAGTTAAGGGCTCGTCACACCAAGGGCTTTAATGGGCAAATTTTCTTTTCTAATCAATATATACATCATACACACATCCACTACCACTTGTAAAGAAATCTGTGCAAGTAAACACAGCTGATAATATATATATCCATTCCATGCATATGTTAAGCCCCACTCAAAATACAAAGCAACTAAAATTCAAAGATCGAAGATGACGAGACACTCACTATTGTATGATTACTTTCTATTCTGATACATGATCAATAAAGCTGCTCTTGCATGCATGTTTCTTGACACAAGTTGTAATCTTCGCACTCATTTCTGATATGCCCCTTCAAGATCAGCTCTGAAGGTCAGGGGAAGTTCATTCCACATGACCTGATATAGCCACACTCAAAGGGCAAATGAAATTTAAAGATATAAGATTACAACAAGATACTAGAACACATAATCATGTTCTATACATGTACACGTTTGTCTCTACATGTATTACACAATACACATGATCAATAAATTTTACTTTAAAAACTTTTGTAAGCATCTCTCGTTCAGTCTTCACACTCATTAAGTTGCAATTTCAAGATCAGCTTAACAGCAGCCTAGGAACGTCAAAACATGCCGCTTAAATAGAAATTACACTTTTTCATTGACTTTATAAAACCTGATAATATTACTAATTATGACAAGATATTTATAAATTATTACGATGATTAAGCGCAATTTTACGATCAGCTGACAGGGGATATATATTTTTGCAATGTTTGAGAATTGTTTCGTTTTATATGTGAATAGTCAGTAAATTCCAAAATACAAACCTTGTTGTTCATCTTTTCATGTCGACTCCCATCTGATTATAGCATCTGACCTCTTTTTCCATATTCAATCACGTTTAATCTTCTCTTGATGAGAGTAAATTGTTTATTTAATAATCTGTATTCATTCCACTTTGTCAACAAAATGTCATTTTGTACTTTTTTAGGGATTTCACCTCGTAAAATTGCAGCTGTTGTTGAAGAGTCTTTACTAGTGCAAACTGATTTTGCAGTGTTCACACAAATCTGACCACGAGTTGATGGAAGTGATGCTGATGATGTCGGAAATAGGGATGATGAGGATGATGATGAGAGGATATGGCTTTCAGAATGGCTCTTATCTTCAGTAACAATATGGCTTCTTGTTGCTGGGCTATCAACTTGAATGTCACTTGTGTTATCTTCCTGAGCTAATTTCTCTTCTCTGATTTTTTCCTTTCTTCTCTTTAGGTATGCTCTTCTGATCTCTTTGTTGTGCCTACCCATAGTATCATTCAGTATCCTATATAAACAACTCAGGGGTGTATTTATAGTCATATAGCTCTGAGGGGCATGTATTTCCCGATCTCTGGCAAATTATCCCAGTCAGGGGGTCAAATAGCTAATTATTCCCTGTCAGAGGGATATCAAATCCTGAAATAGATAAGATACATGTATGTATACCAGTAATAAATTAGAGAGTCAAAAGGGGCCTAAGCTTTCGATCCTAGCTCTTTTAGGCCCCTTTTGACTCTCTAATTTACTCCATTGGCTCTTTTTTTAGATAAGCAGTTTTCAGCAGCTTCTTTTTGCCAGTAATAAATTGTTAGAAATTGTGCAAGCATTTTGCGATCGATGCAACACAGGGGAAATTGAACACTGATTTTTTTTTTTTTTTTTTTGATCTTGTTTAAGAAACTGTTCATATGATGTGTTTCAAATTTCATACCAATCCATGCATTACTTTTTTAGAAATGCTAAGATGCATTTTTGTAATTTTTCTTCTCCCAAAAAGGACAAAAGTGGAGGAAAATGTGGCCAGTAGATTTGACAAAATTTGACGATATCGGAGCTCCTACATCTTTAATTTTTAGTTTTATGAACTGAACACCGATCAAAAGACAGACAAATTTATACCCTTTCTGGTGATGTGCAAATTGTACCCATTCTATATTGAGATCAGCTTGCAAAATTAAAAAAATGTGGAAAAAGTGGCAAAAATTGGATTCCCATGCATTATAAATGGGAAATTGCTAGTTTACCAGATTGATTCAAGTTATAATGACGGATATTTGAATACCTGCCGTAAGTTTTAAACCTGTGATTTATATTTCATGACCCCCGATTAAAATGTAGCCGGTTATTTTATCTTTCACAGCATACCGAATATAAGATAAAAATGCTTGAAGATCGCCCGCCAAACTTTGTATGGAATCTCACTTTTGGAATTTTACATATTTCTTGCACAAAGTTTAGCATGTACATCAGACACACTAATTGTATGCAATGTCCCATACGTAAGGCAAATGTCCCATACGTATATAGACACTTCTTAAATTAGTTATAAAATGAAAGTTGAATTAGATATTGTCTTCTAGTTTTTGGAATTGGGACTGTAAAGAAATAAATTAGAACTTCTAAAAGTATGGTTGGGCAGTGTTTATAGTACTGTCGCAAAGAACTTTAAAAAATGTCCCCAAATTCTTACGTATGGGACACTTTCAAAAATTACTTTGTGATATGCAGTCAAACCTGCCTATGTGGCCACTTGGGGGAAATAGCAAAAGTGACCACTATAGACAGGTGACCATTATAATTTGTACTGTAAAACCAGACCTTAAGTATAGGGTTACAGTTTTGTTTCACAGTTAAGTGTACAAATGTGAAGAAAATTGAATTAATAATTTCATTATTTTGGGGGGGAATGGATTTATGTGTGCAGGTAAGAAATGCTAAATATAGCAACTGATTAGAGAAATAATTGGTCCATCGTTAATGGTCCCAAAACCTTTCAAGAATAAGCATTCCTTGTTATTTGTATTGAATGTGGAAAATAGAAATAAACTTACTTGCTTGCATCCATGATACTTAATTGATACAGATAGGACTTAGGAGCACTGGCTGCCACAAGGTACACATATACCGATGTAGGAAGACACCATCAGACGTGACGATGGTATCAATCTGCACAATAGAGATATGAAAGGACAATATTGTTTATTTTATCTTTAAGACTAGATCTATATATACACGGTAGATCTAGAGATCTACTCAAGATCTCATTTTAAATTAAATGGGTAGTCTAGATATTCAATTCCATATAAAATGTGACATTTAAAAAAAAATATCATCAGGCTATTAAAGGCACACATACGACCATTACAATGCGCTGCGTGACACAATTTGTATTGTGTATATATTTGTAGAGTTGCAGGACGGTACAATCCGCTAGATGCCTTTAAGTGCTGTGCTGACTGGTATTCTGTGTAATGCGCATTGCAGGTATTCTGTGTAATTCGCATTGCAGCTATATGTAATGCGCATTGCTTGCATTCGTAGTAGACGCACCACCAGAAAAGTGGACTTTTTTTCTTCATCTATTCCAAATGTCTTTTATAGGGATTTACCGTAGGTGAAATTGTTTGGTAAATACATTTGCATGCCCTTAACTTACACTAAAATAATGTAATTAATGTACATGCAGTATACACAAAAAGCTAAATTTAATGTGCAGCCTAAAAGTTTTCACCCTATTTTCTACACACTGCATTGTAAATAATCATATATATTGACCATTTTACATTGTTATAGGCTAAGGTAGTCTGTTATATTACATCTACTGTTAGATCTTGACTTTGCTTGTATTCTTTCCTCTTTTCCTCACCACAATAAACATAACAAGTCCACGCACATGCGTACTCTTATTCCAAAGACGCAAGTCATGGATATTCATGTCATGTACATGTAGCTCTGATTGGCCGTATGCAAATGAGTTCGTACTAGCCCCATGCCTGCACAGGTGGGGTCCACCACTGCGGTGGAGAAAAATAATTTCGCGGCCTGGGTGGTTAAGATTACTGATTAGGTCTAGACAATGCACGCCTACACAGTAAGAGGTCGATCCATACTCCATATGGACCCCATACGGCACGTTCTGTGTATTTGACCTTTTTTTCTTCTTTTTTTTGGCACCCCATAGATCTACACATGTATTGTTTATGGGATCAGGCAGTGCAACTGAACCAAATTGTTTGCTAAAATATTTTATTATTTTTTAGTTGTGATCTTGAATAAGTTTACACTACCGAAATACCAAATATTCAAATGTGATATTGATATATTCATGCAGATATTTGTTTGGATTTTTTATAGCACATGCAGAAAAGGAGAATTTTAAGTAAACTTTTTAGTCAACTTGTTTACTGTTACAGGAGATACACACGTGACTAGGACCTAGTGGTCTATAGACTAGAGTAGAGGTCTACTCTACTACTACTAGTACTAGTCAAGAGTGACTCTCTAAGAGTAGAGTAGACTCTTAAAACTTAAGGACTAAATTAGATCTAACTTTTAATTTTAGATCTAACGTTAAATTTAGGTTAAATGCAAGTTAGACTCTTAACTTCCAAGACCAAAAGTCTAACTTCTAAGTTACATTAGATAGGGAGTCTGAACAATCGCGCGATTTGTTAGTGACAGCACGCTATAACTTAGTCTTAGATGTACATGTACATGCCCTAGTCTAGAGTCTAGACTAATAATAATAGGCAGATAATGCGCGCGTAAACGTGATGAAAAACGCAAAATGAGCTAGGTAGAGCAGTGGAACTAGTTTTGCGACAGGTTAAGGATAAATGCCAATTTATGTTTATTTCAAACTGAATTTAATAAAAGTAAGCTTAAATAACATGTTTTATATTTTGATAAGAAAAAAATATTTTCATGAATTTTGGGTTAATAAAGTCAGTTTCTTGATTGTACTACAGTGCACCAGTTTGTGAGGGTCTCCCCCCCCCCCCCCCAAGTTTGCGGCAACATGTACAATATGTCTATGCGATATGCGTGTGCCCGCGAGATTCTGCTCATCGCCTCTATACAGCGTGCAAGCCATGCATACACGCCATGTGCCATAGGGAAAGCACGTAAAAATAGCGAGCGCACACGAACCCGCCGCAAAATGGTCCGTGCTCTCGTGCTTGCTTTTTTTGTTTTATTTGTTTTTGTTATCAGATTATTGTGTAGATTGAATGGTAGTGTGTGACTGAATGGGTGGTACTTGCATGCAGTGAGTTGCTGGGTTTAAATAATTTTCCTCAACTTTGCTGTACCCTGCGTTACCCGCCAGAGTGGTTCCACTACTCTGAATGTTGATGGGGGTATCAAATGATAGATCTAAAATTTGTAAAAATAACTTCAAATTAAGATCTAGCTTACATTATGTGTACGCAGCTAGCCCATATCACATGCATTGCAAGCCGACGCGATCGACGAACTAAGTCCACGCGCATGCGTAGTGCGGGTGTACTGCGTAAATCATATTCTCTATATTGATAATAGCCTCTCGCACTAGTCGCTTCCTGAGTGAAGTTCTGCAATTTTACGCAGTAACGGTAGGGAAAAAAAAGACGCGTCCCGGAGGGAAGGGGGCATTTTTTTTTTTTTCCGTTTGCTTTATTTTAACATGTTATATTGCTATCCTCTTTAACTATATGATTACATATACAGTCACAGTCGATGAAATAAACTGCTGATTTTGGCCTGTTATGACAATAGCAATGCAGCGCACAGTAGTTTATGTATAACCCTATAGAAAATCTGATTCGTTACGGTGAATTCAAGCTTTGGATCATCTTTTAAGTATTCTGCGATATCAAATCATCCAATTTCTATGACGTTAGTCTCCTATCGAGGCGTAAAAATTTTATCAAAAGTCTTACCAACGAATTTATCACAATCCATGTCGAAACCTAAAAGATGCCGACAGACTACCTAATTCGTCATGTGACGAACTCAAATGTCTCGTTTAGCCCATATCTCTAGATATGAGGCACGTAGCGAGCTAATATTAGTGTCTTTACCTATGTTTTCGGGGTCAAGAAACATGATTATGGCATTATTACCAGCTTACAACTACTCCTTAACTCCTAATTTGCATAAATTTGCATGAAATTAGCCTCTTAAAAAATTCAAAATGGCTCCCAAGTTGCATTTTAAAAACTAAATCTCATCTGATACTCATGGAAAGTTAATTTCACTGTCCTTATATCCATGGTTTTGGGATGAAGAAGATTTATAAGCATTGCTAGCAAGTTATACCTATCCACTGACTCTTAATTTGCATAAATTTGCATACAATTAACCCTTTCCACTTCTAAATGGCGGCCATGTCAGACCACATTTAACACGCAGAACATACTTTAGCCAATATCTCTACATCCGAGACACGTGGAAAGCTAATTTTAGTGTCTTTACCTATGTTTCTGGGGTCAAGGAACATGATTATGGCATTATTACCAGTTTACAACTACTCCTTAACTCCTAATTTGCATAAATTGCATAAAAATAGCCTTTTTGAAATTCAAAATGGCTGCCAAGTTGCATTTTAGCCCATATCTCTAGATTTGAGACACGTATATAGCTAGTTTTAGTGCCTTTACCTATGTTTTGGGGGTCAGGGAAGATGATTATGAAATCATTACCAGCTGACAACTACTCTTTAACTCCTAATTTGCATAAATTTGAATAAAATTAGCCTTCTTGTAATTCAAAATGACTGTCAAGTTGCATTTTAAAGCTAAATCTCATCTGATACTCATGCACAGTTAATTTCAGTGTCCTTTTATCCATGGGTATGGGATGAAGAAGATTTATCAGTATATCAGTATTACTAGCAAGTTACAACTATCCACGGACTCTTAATTTGCATAAATTTGCATACAATGAACCCCTTTTCACTTCTAAATGGCCGGCATGT
>JAPZVO010001570.1:0-16174 GCA_029962745.1 Echinometra lucunter | reverse complement strand
TAAAATCATTTTAAAAAATCATGACAATATTGTTGTGTACTGTGTTTCAATTCCCATCAACAAGTTCTATAGAACTCAGAAACCTACCAAGAAATATGAAAACATTTAAATTGAAGAAAGAGTGTGTGATGACAAATGACGATCAGAAATAAAGCCAATCATGATTATATCATCCAAAATATTCAAGTAATATAAACTAAGCAGTTCAATGAGCACCAGCATAATTTTTCTAAGAGACATTTAACAAAAATCTGTAACAATTAAAGGAAACAAGTAAGAACCATTATACTACATGTACAATCAAAAATATCTGTATAATATACAGTAATACAAAAATAAAGAATTCCATTCAGCACAAACATAATATTATATGCAACAGGGTACGTTTCATTTCAGATGATAGTATTAATCTGTATTATCCCCCCCCCCCGAGAAGAAAAAGAAAAATATTTCAAAATATCATTATCAATCTGGGGCAGTGCCACAAAATGATCAACCTTTTTGTACGTCCGACCCCCATTTTTCTCCATTTTCATTAAACTTTTTGAACTACTCAAGCCAGGATAATTTGAGACAGTTACATTTTGTCACATTATAAAGTACAAAGCTGAGACGAATCATTTCAGCAAAGTTGTACAGATAGGGTGCCGGACATCATTATGGAATTGTCCTCTGTAAGGGGGCATTAAATACATGAAGACTGCGTGCATTTTTTTTCTTTGAACTCTAATATTCCATGAAAATCATGCAGACATCTTACAACACTGTAGTGCAACACTGATGGGGAAGTCTCAACTACCCTCAGGCCAGGTGTGTATAGAAGTCATGGTGAGATATCTGTATTTTCCAATATAAATTTGACATATTATTCATTCTCACGTCTGCCTTATGAAATGGTTCAAGCATTAATGAAAGAGATGATTTAAATAAAAATTATTCAACTAAGTATCATCAATTACTTGAAAAAGCCCCTAAGAGCATAACTGGTAACCTGACCCCTTACATGAAGTATCATTCGTTATTGCTGAAGAAGTTGTAAGCCTATGTGTGGGGGCAGTTAGTGTCCTTGATCATAGAGTTAGCCTCACCATTTCACGTCTCAGCGAAATTGCATTTTCTTTTTGAAATCTTCTGAACCTAGGAAAAAAGAAAATACAAAAAATGAAGCATTTGATAGGGGCAATAATTTTCTACCACACATGTACATGTAAGTACAACTTGTCCAACATACTAGTGGGGGGGGGGGGACAAGATGCATACAATTTTTTTAAAAACTTAAAAGCGAGGGAAAAAACTTGTCATGGGGGTGCTTTTGCTTTTGTTAAAGTGAAACAGAAGGCTTTGGTGAACACTTTTGTTGAATTTCCTAACATTTTTCAGTAAAAACTATAATATATATTTTCATTTTTTTTTTTGGGGGGGGGGACTGCCCCCTCCCCCACTCTGCTGTGTATTGTCATGATTGGAATAATATAGGTTTTTCCGGTCAATTTCATACTTTTTCCATTCCAATTCATGAATGTGCATTCAATTTCACGCAACGCACGCTCGCGAAGACATTCGGGCTGTCAAATTCCGAATCCGATCGATAAATTTCATTAATGGGCGCTCTTATTCCCTTTCCGTAAAATCAAAATCACGCATGTGCATTCAATTTCCAAATGCGAGCATTGTATTTCCTACTTGTGCATTCAAATTCACCCAGTAGTCACGATGGCGCTGTTTGTGGCGTTCAATTTCATTTTCAGCCGATCAATTTCCTACTTCGTGCACTCAATTTAGTGGAGAAGATAAAAAGGGGGTTATGAGGGGGGGGGGGGGGGGAGGGGGAGGGACGAGCGTTGGTTGTTTCTGATAAACGAGCACACCTCGAAAAGGGATTGGTCAAAATAAGTACTGTGTTTGTGCATATTGTCCGACCAAAATTTTTGTGAAGATTGACTAATGTGATAGTGATAATTACCCATTTTTTTTGTTTAAAATTACTGTACCAAAATTGTGGTGGTTGATTTTACTAATTTTTTGTCAGACACATATTCACTAACACATTGGTTATTTTGACCAATCCCTTTTTAGAATGTACACAATCTACCCGCACACCCCTCACCCCTAACACACACACACGAAAAAAAAATCCGATTTTCGTAGGCTTCAGTATATAGTATACTTATTCTTCTATTTTTTTAAACTTCTATATTGTTCTGAATTTGTATACACTTACAAAGATATCCACAATTAACATGGATGATGTGCAATATACAAAGATAGGAAGAAAACTCCGATGAGAGTCATAGTGTTGAGTTTCAAATTTTTGACCTGTATTTAGATAATCTTCAGGAACTGAGGTAAAACTGAACAAGAACTCTTTATGTATACACTGATACAATTGATAAGAAGGCATCAAAATGTTCAGTTTTATATACCTCTCTTATGTAGAAGCCTAAATAAACAGCAATATCATGAAGTGTTTATAATTTCCATGTTACCAGTTTCAATGGAAGCATTTATGGCATAAACCTAAAATATTGGACTTAAGCATGATAACATTATGGCAAATGTCTTTACAAAGAAGCCCAATTCATTAATAACTAAGTGAAAAACACCCACATTGACCCCAAGCTAACTAAAATGCAATGAATCTTTTAAATTGAATGCACTTATTTGGAACTTGCTTGCCTTTTCACGAATATGAATGACCAAGGAGATTCGGCCGCCGGCTTGAAATGAATTTGATTGCCCATTTATCAAAAAGCATGCTCCTACTTTGAATTTAAATGACCCAAATGAACAATTGATTGCTCGGATAGTGAATCTGAATGACCCTGAATGAATTTGAAAGCCGCTTCAGAACTGCGAGCGTGAAATGCGGGAAATTGAATGCTCGGAATATGAACTTGAATGACAAAATCATGAAATTGACCGGGAAAACCTATATTATGAATAACAATGATAGGAAGAAAACTCAGATGAGAGTTATAGTGTGGAGTTTCAAATTTTCGACTTGTATTTAGATCATCTTCAGGAACTGAGGTAAAACAGAACAAGAACTGTTTTTGTATACACTGATATAAGAAGGCATCAAAATGTTCAGTTTTACCTACAATTTCTGAAGATGATCTAATCAAATTTCGAAAATGTGAAACTCAACACTATCATAACTATGACTCCAATCTTTGTATATTTACAATGATGTCATGTCCTTATATGCTCATGTATACTTCAATACTTTAACAGCATAACAACATAATTTCTAACTTACACTCCTTGATGAAGCCACCCATAAAAAGACAAAATCACAACACTAACCACACAATGCGTCAATTACAAAACCAACTGACAAACAACATGATCTCAAAATCTCTCATGTGGAAGCCTAAATAAACAGCAATATGAAATGTTTATAATTTCAATGTTACCGGTTTCAATGGAAGCATTTAAGGCATAAACCCAAAATAGTGGTCTTAAGCATGATAACATTGTGGCAAATGTCTTGCCAAAGAAGCCCAATTTATTCCAAACTATGTGAAAAACACCGACAATGACCCCAAAGCTAACTAAATGCAATGAATCTTTTAAATTGAATGCACTTATTTGGAACTTGGTTGCCTTTTCATGAATATGAATGACCAAGGAGATTCGGTGCCGGCTTGAAATGAATTTGATTGCCCATTTATCAAAAAGAATGCTCCTACTTAGAATTTGAATGACCCAAATGAACAATTGATTGCTCGGATAGTGAATCTGAATGTCCCAATTTGAATTTGAAAGCTGCTTCAGAGCTGCGAGCGTGAAATGCGGAAATTGAATGACAAAATCATGAAATTGACCGGGAAAACCTATAATTTCAATTCATATTTAGTATTTACTCTGGGCAGGTTTTATTTTCTCCCAAATGCATCAATTGATTACAAAAATAGAATTTATTCTCAGCTTGAAACTTTTTGTTCCAAAACACTTTAGAAATGAAGCTTATTTGGTCTATGTGATGTTCATAAAAAATCTGTATGAAAACTGACATCTTATTGGCTTGTATTGATATTGGTTTTGAGATTTCTTCAACATTCTTTGTTTTACCTTTTTTTGTAACTGGGCCTAACCCAGCCCAGGGTCCCAGCACAGTGGCGTAGCTAGGATTTCATTTGGAGGGGGCAGTAATGAGCATGCAAAGCGTGTGAGCCATTTACAGAGTAAGCGAAGTCCGCTCGGGGGGGGGGGGGGGTGTGCGGGGGAGGGTTTCTTTCTTTCTTTCTGTTGGCATTTGGGGGGAGAGTGACCGCCCCCACCATGCCCCTAGGCTATGCGGGTGTCCCGGCGATAATGCCAAAATTATTACATTTGGGAATTTCTCCCCCCCCCCAAAAAAAAAAAACAACAACAACATTTTTTCAAAAGTTTTGTCTCAAAATTTCGTTAGTCTCTTAAACTGGTAGGGTGGGCACTCCTAACTGTTAAAACTAAAAGGAGAAGTGCCGACCCTACCACTTAAGAGGTAGTATCGGCGAAATTTTGAGACAAAATTTTTGGTCTAAAACAGTTAGTTTGGCCCTCCTGAGACTGAGTGCTCGGAATCGGATTCAAGATCGACCATACAGAACCAGGTTGTGCCAACACAAACAGTGCCACAAGTTTTGTGGAAAGTTTCCTTCTGCAATTTGCAATTGTTTACGAGATCACGAAAAGACATAGGGCCTATGCATTTGTTTGTTTCGGATCTCCGTAGAAAAGTCAGTAGATTGTAGGCCTAACTTGGACTTGGTCGTTCCATACAGTTACATATAGCTATAGGATAGCTATCGTGATTTTATTCTGATATTACACGATAGCTATAGACTGCTGACATAGGCCCCTGTGTAGACAGATGTGACCTTGAAATATTATGCCTCCAAATCACACTTTCTCAAGCCCGGTTAACCCTGCAAACTACCTTCCAAGTTCGCCAGAGGACCAGTCGATCAAACTGTGATATAAGAACCTTAAATTTATTTTTCAAACTCAAAATATTGACTTTTGATTGATACGGGATCCTACCTTCTTGTTGATTTCGTCGCTTGATTAATTTCCATTTCAATAGCGCGACCTCCGACATCGTGAGTTCACCTACACCCGCTGGTCTCGGCCACAGGCGCTAGGCGAAGCAGCGTTGCACTCTCGCACGCACTCTGCGTTCGCCGACACATGGGATTATAATTCATTTTATTGCAAATAAATTTATGTCATCATAGCGTGGTAAATACGACTTGATCTTGAAAATACAAATGAGCAAACCAACAGATACATGATACTTACAGGAAAGGTGAAAATGCAGCATAAGTAGACCCAATTCCACTCCGTTTCAGCACGAAATTTTGGTTGGACGCCGTACCGTCTAGCGAAGAGTTAAACATGCCCCCTACAGAGCTTACTAAATTTTAGGCCGAATGTGCCCTTGATGACGTAGTTAGTGACAGCTCAATAACTTTATCACCCTTCGTGAATAGCATACTAAAATTACTTTAGTACACAGTTCGGAAGGGGATTAACTTAGTGAGGGGTGATTAAGTTAGTGAGGGGTCACTAAAGTTAGTGAGCTGTCACTAAATTTAGTGAGCTGATGACGTCATTTTTTTAAGTTAGTTACCCTTCGAGAATAGCAACCCCTACTAAATATCGACTTAGTAGGGCTACTAAAGTTAGTGAGCTTTCGAGAATACCAGCCAATAACATTAAAATGTGAAAAATCAAGCCTTTTTAGAATCCGCCATAGCTCTTCAAATCTGGTGGGGACCCTCAGTTTTAATAACATGTTCCGAAAGGGTATGAGTTTTCAATCTATGAAAAAAATTTACGTTGTCGATGCTATGACGTCATAATATTGGCACCTCGATCAAGTCGAAATTTTGATTTCAAATTTATCGCGTTCTATATTCTGCATTTAAATGTGGCTATCTCGCTTATTTTTGGTCAATTTTAGCCAGGATTATATTAGCCGAGATAATTTCCTACAAAAAAAAGACATTGATTTTTGATTGTGTTGTCAGGTTGTGGCTTTGCTTTCTGAAAAAGCTCGAATGACTTTCATGCCCTATTATCCTCCACGTAATATGCATCTCTGAGCATTGTTTTCCTTCTGAATATCATGACATTCACCTGTCTAACTATTCAAACCATCCCGTCTTGCGGGATCATGGCATCTCGCCACTTTGGCGTTACGTTAATGGATACGCATACCACATTCCCTGCTCTACGTTGTATACCGCAGGGAAATACAATTATATTTTGGATAAAAAATTTGCTCTCATAGTGATTGGCTATAAAGGGACTTCACGTGATTATATGCATTTTCAGCTATTTCAAAATGCTGGCATGTATGCCATTATATATGACGACATGCTATTTGAAGAATGATGTCACTTTTGATGAAGAAATTTTTGCAAATAGTAGGCCCACACTACTTGTGAAATGACGTCTCAATACTCTGGATGAAACAATCCCGTACCCCAAAATACTAAGTTTTCAACGGACTTATACGAGAGATCAAATGCATGCCACGGGCAACTTCGGCGGTGGCATTCATTTGGATATTGAGCATAAGACCACAAGATAAATTTAGAATATAAGGTAAGCCATTGTACTTATCTTTATTTTGTTTGATTATTTGATCCACAATCATGTCCAGTATATTCGAGTTTCTGGTTAAAACTATGGGCCTCGGTGCCTTCAATAGTAACATACTATTTAGGAGTCACATCTTGTCCATAGTTTTAATCAGAAACTCTCTAGGCAAATTATATTTATTTTATACTACTGTGCAGGGTTGATGCACGGACTGGGGGGGGGGGGGGGGCTCGATCTCAAAATGTTTGACTTTTTATATAAGTCCCCTTCGAAATCGATCTTTATCGTTTTAGATACTTGACATAAAATGCGTTTCCCTGTTCTTGGTAGATTATTTTTATTCAGCTATGCTGATTGGGGCACCGAAATCATAGCAATAGACCTCGAAGTTGAGGATTGCTACACTTTGCCTACAAAAATGTTTACGTTAGAAAAGTAATGAAAGGTTAGAATCATGATAAACACGTCAGAATCAGTTGATGAATTTATTTCGTGCCAAGATAACCAGATAGAAGATAATCTGCACTATATGCAGAATCTTTCCTGACTTTACTGACCTGAAATATCACAAGTGCGAGTGTCTAATTTTAGATATGCCCTTGTTAAAACATTAGAAGATCTTGTCATCAATATCATCAAGGCTTCTTTTGGCAGGCTTGCATGAACCTTTCTCAAGAGTGTACATTTAGAAGGAAGTATGAAGAAACAAATTTTAACCATGAAACTGACGATTTTTTTTCATTAGCTCAAGCCTTAAATCGATATTGATTTTCTCCCCTTTTCGAGTTCTATCTTATGGTATTATCTGATTTCGTTAACCGTTGCTTTTATTGTTTAGTGTGGGTGAATTTTTGGTTACTACATTAACCAATCTGAATATCATGCTTATCTATCTATTTACGCTCCATGACTGCAGTTTTCTGGGTCACAATGCAGCTTTACCAACCGAAAATGTTAACGTAAATTTCTTGGTTTGGTTCTTTTATGCTCCGTTTACGTTAGCTCTAATTATACATAGGGACAGGCAAGCCCCTTGGAATGATTTTTTTTCACAGGGGCGCTGAGCCCCAGAGCCCCTGAGCCCCTGAGCCCCACGTTAGGTTGCAGCACCTTGAGCAGGCATCATTTCAGTTTTCGGAGAACATGAATGGGGAGGGGGAGGGGGTCGCAAGACCTAAATTTGCCGACAGTTATGCTGCATTCTATGTCTAATCTAAGTAGACCCCCCAACCACACACAAAACAAAAGAAATTATTTTCAATCAATGTTGCAGGTGTAGATTTTAATATCATTTTAATGGAATATTTAGGGGGCCGCGAAGCGTTTCTATTTTTATTTTGGGGAGGGGGGGGATGACGCTTTCTCGTTAGGAAAGGAGTGTTACTTTGTCATCAAAACACGCTGTGGGCCTATAAGATATCCGTATATATGACTTTGTTTTGGCACGTCGCTTGTCCAATATTGTTTGCTGTCCCGCAAAACATTATGAACATTACAAGCGATCGAGAGAGCGAGGAAAAACATATTCGTTTTGACGATAGAAGTATTATTTCTTTATCGAACTACACTTAAAATGTTTAGAAATATATTATTAACATTCGGTCACCTCACTTGCCAGATCTTTTTTTTTTCTTTCTTTCTTTCTTTTTTTTTTCTTTCCCAAACCATCCTGTTTTTAAAATATCATTCGAGCAAGGAAAAATATACATTTTGTTATAGGTAGCAGTGGTGATTCATGATCAGAATACACTATGGACCTATAGGATATCTGAATTCGGTCACCTCGCTTGCCGAATTCGTCTGCTTTCCCAACCATCCTGTATAATAAATGGGATGGGAAAATAACTTATTCTGATGTGTGCTATGTTACCACCCCCAAAAGTCTGGGGGTGCTGCAGCACCCATAGCCCGGGGGGGGGGGGGGGGGGGGGGGGGGGGGGGTGCTGCAGCACCCCCAGCACCCCCGGCTCCCAGGGGTCCTGGGGACATGATGGCCGGGGGAAAAAAACCGGACAAGCATACTTCTAATAATTTGGGGCAAATTTCACAGTTCGTGCCACAAAAAAGTGTACAGTTTTTGTCATCTGAGCATTTGGAATAATTTCAGGAAATCTTTATGCTAGTGGATAGCCCAAAGAATCTTCTACCAAATCCCACCAAAAAATCTCAAAAGAATTTACGCTTGAGCGAGTAAAGGTAACTTTTGTGAAAGGGTGCAAATCCAGACTTGGCAAGAATGGGTATTTGTGCTGGTTGCTATCAACGGAACGGACAGTAGTTTTAACTGTGGAGACTTATAATTTGAATATTCCGAGGGCTTTCTGGCATTTTATGAGTGGATATCCTTTGCTGTTTATTTTATAACATTATCCATTAACATGTCATGCTTGCGTGAACATTTTAAGCTGGTATGATTTGAATGTCATAAAATGGCCATGCAGAAAGATCAGGCAATCAATCAATCACTCATCATAGATAAGTCAGTCAATCATTCCATCAATCAGAAAAGCAGTTAACCAATCATATACTCATTCGATGGAAGAAAGGTTGAAGAAAGGCATGACAAAACCATATTTCATTGTCATGATTGTATTTTATAATTTAAGTTAAACAGGAATGGTCATGAAACTTACACGTTTGCAATGCAGATTGCAGTTCTTCAGTGGTGTCAACTCACTTGTCTTTGGGATTGAATGAATTTATGATTGATTGGTGGATTTTCTGATTGGTTGATTGATTGACCCCTTGAGTGATAACTGATTGACTGACTGACTGATTGGTTCATGGTGCTGGTCTATATGACTGCACGCTGATATTTTTTTCCTGATATCCAAAATATGCCGCTTTAATGGTAAGAACTCTAAGATGAATATTTCAAATCAACCAATCAAGAATTCAAATCCTCGCTCAAGCTTGACATGTTAATTAGATATGTCAGAACATACACACAACCAAGGATATTCATTTATAAATTGTTGTAAAGGTATCAGTTTATGAAAATTTCTAAGCCTTTAGAGTTTACACTACTCTCAGCCCCGCTGATACCAACCAGAACAAATACCAATTTTTGTCAAGCTCAAAATTAGCACCCTTTCACAAAAGTTATGTCTGTTCATTTAAGTGTAAAATATTTTTAGATTTTCGGATGGCATTTGATAGAAGAGACTATCCACAGGTGTGACAATTTCTTGAAAAATATCTTGAAATGCTTAGATGGCTAGAAGTTTACCAACTTTGGGGCGAACTATAGAGGTCAGTAGATTTGGAATCTTTTTAGAAGTATTTTTAAATTCTACATGTTAAAGACATCCAGTGACAGCGGTCTATGCAGGAAATCAAGTGTTTTTGTTTAGTTTCAGAAGCGGTATTATGCCCGAGGTTTGGGCAAGCTCTAAACAGATTTATCATTATGCATAACTTAAACATAATGCATATTTTTAAGTGTGTCTTTTGTTTTACTTCGTGTTTTCGGTAGAGAATAACAAACGTAAAAATTTGCACGTCTTTTCATTTTGGTAAAAACAAGCAAAAATTAAACATTTCGATTTCCGATGTTTATAAGTCTTTACCAAAATAAAAAGAGTGCAGTTTCACATTTTCTTTCTTTAACACTAAACATGAATTTTAAAAAAAAGATGTGCAATGTTTGAGTTTACCCTATATGAAATTTGCATACCAGGATCATGATTTCTGTCTGTTGGTAACAAGTTATCAAAAACCCATGAGAGAAGGAAAATGTGTATAGATGTTATTTTTATGATTTTAGATTTATTACATATCTCCCAGAGCTGCAGGCATAATGGATCTTCTGATAGTACACAATGGAAATTATTTACTGCAAGAAGTGTCTGGAAGAAAAAAAAAATCACTCATTTTTTCTTGCAAATTTGGAATCTTTTTTCTTAGTCAAACGTTTCCCGGCTCATCTACTGGTACGGCAGTTTGGCAATATTGGAAGAATGCTACACTCTCAGAAAAAAAAAAAATCATTAGGTTGGTTAAAATAGGAACCGGCCAACTGTTGGTTTAAATCAATGAATGTATTTAAAACATATGGGTTTTTTTTTTTTTAACCAATAGTTGGTCGGTTCATATTTTAACCAACCCAATGATTTTTCTGAGAGTGTGAAGAAGGCCTACTAGAGCCGAAGGCTAATCTACAACAATTCTGTGATCCTGCCTCATCCTGTACCCCTTTGTCACACACACACACACACACACCCACCCTTACCCGCACGAACATACATGTATAACTGAATCATATTCACAAGTAACAGGGCAAGTGCACCCGGAAGGAATCAGAATCAACACCTGTCAAAATAAGTACTGGGGAAATCTGGAACATGACAGCGATTTTCAAAACGTTGTGTTCTTTGGCCAGATGCCTTATTTCCCGAAAACGTGCAAGTCATAATTCAGGACATCATTGTCTTACATCTATTTCCGTATTAAGACATGCTCACAATGTTCTTTGATTGAGTGTGTGAAATATGTTTAACTCGCTTTGTATTCATGTTTTAGAGCAACGTGAAGCAGTATTAAACTTGTTGCAATGGTGCTTTTGAAAGAAAAAAGGTAGAGAAATTTACCCCTCTCCTTGAAATATTTTCCTTCAGTTTAGCTTTTTAGAAAAAATGTTATGAATAAAAAGGGGTGAGAAGAGATATTTAACGTAATATGATGTAAACCCCAACACTATGGTGAACGACGGCCTATGTTATGGCGATTCTGTGCAACGTGTCCCACACTTATTTATTTTTTATTATTTTATACAGATATTAATATACACTCATATACAAATGAGATAAAAATGGTGCACAAGCACGGACAACATATCTGAGAATAATAGTAAATAAAAAAAAACAGTTCGGTAGCATTAATCTACTAGACAGAAGGGAGTTTTAATTTTTTATGCTGTGGCATGAAGGGGCTATTTTAGAGATAAGCTTAATCATTAAAAACCCACACGTCTAGATTATTTGATATGAATCCCCTAAATAAGAAAAAGTGCGAAATAAAACCACTACTACTACTACTTTTACGTCTACTACACTGACTACGTCTACTACGAGTTCTAACTAGTACTACTACTACTACTACTACTGCTGCTGCTGCTGCTGCTGCTGTTGCTACTGCTACTGCTACTGCTACTGCTATTGCTACTACTACTACTACTACTACTACGACGACTACTACTACTACTACTACTACTACTACTACTACTACTTCTACCACCACCACCACTACTACTACTACTACTACTATAACTACTGCTGCTGCTGCTGCTGCTACTGCAGCTGCTACTATTATTAATACTACTCATGCTGCTACTACTATTACTACTGCTGCTACTGCTACTTTTACTGC
Organism: Echinometra lucunter; assembly: GCA_029962745.1. Lineage (NCBI taxonomy): Eukaryota > Metazoa > Echinodermata > Echinoidea > Camarodonta > Echinometridae > Echinometra > Echinometra lucunter. Next base: position 4,213 of record JAPZVO010001570.1, on the reverse strand, counting down.
TACTACTATTGTATACTACTACTACCACCACCACCACCACCACCACCACCACCACTACTACTACTACTACACTACTACTACTACTGCTGCTGCTGCTACTACTACTTCTACTTCTCCCGTCTTTTAGAGTCCAAAGCCCTGAACAGTTTCGTTTTATTTATTCATCCATCTTCCTGCTACTCGATCATGAGTGAGGAAAGGGGCAAGAACACAGGTCCAAAGCTGGGGGGGGGGGGGGGGAAGGGTGCATCGGGTGCTTACGCATCCCCCCCCCCCAAAAAAAAAAACACCTCTTTTTCAAAAGAACGTATTCTAATGAATAAGTAACAATTAATGAGTGAAACGTGAATTTCGCATCCCAGTCCCTGAATTTCGCATCCCGGGTCCTGAACTTCGCATCCCAGGTCATGAATTTCAGGACCCGTCGCGCGAAATTCACGACCTGCGATGCGAAATTCATGACCCGTGGCGCGAACTTTGCATCCCAGTCGTCAAATTCACGACCCGCGATGCGAAACTCATGACCAGTGGCGCGAACTTTGCATCCAAGTGGGATGCGAAGTCCATGACCCGGAATGCGATATTCGGGACCTGGGATGCGAAATTCAGGACCTGGGATGCGAAATTCACGTCGCACACGACCTGTTGTCGGACGTACTTCAGGGTCACCATATAAAGGTGAAGAGAGAGGGTACCATACCAGATAAAAAGTCTCTGACCCAATTCCGGGTTCAGCGCCCCGGGAGCAAGCTGTTCATATTTATGATTTTATTATTCTATTAGTTCCAATCGTTTATCGTACATACAACTTATTGCAGGTATCATTATTGAGTTTTTGTCCTTTTCAGCGTTCGACATCAAACATTTAAATTATTAGTCATTGTTTAAATATTGAAAATCATGACTGTATTGTTAAAGTGGGTTCATGTGATCAGAAAATATATTTCATCTTCAATGCCAGTTTTACATACGAGGCATATTCTGTCAATTAGAGCCATTTTTTGTATCGACCTTCTTCAATCATGAGGTTGCTATTTGCTTATTCTGATTTTGATATATTTATCTATCTGTAATTTGTCAATATCAAGTAACAAATAATTTTCCATTTTATATTCTGATATAAAGGTTTTATAAGTTTATAATTTGGTAGAGTATTCAGTATGATTCTCATTTGTAAGATTGGCTTTCTAAGCTTTAATATACGTATCTTCTATTTTGTGTTAGTATAGTTTTCTTTAACCTGTTAATAGAAAATGTATTAAGGTTTTGTCATACATGATGATGCAGATACGTTCAGGAAGTACAGGTTAACTGGGGGGGGGGCAAGCACGTCTTACCCCGCTGCTCTCCCGCCGCCTCCGCACACACATTATGCACGAATGCACCATTGATGCTTATAGCCGTGGTCGCCAGTACTTGACCTGCAGGCTTCTGGGAGGTATAGGAGACGACTCGCGATTCGCAGAGGATATCAGGAGATGTAAGCCTACAGAGGTAAGTTGATGGAAATCTAAGAGCCTTGTGTTAACGTTAAGAAGTTATCTCAGAATTAAACAATTTTTTAAAATGCAAAATTATAAATATGTGTCATAATAAAATCGCCGTACCAGGCTAGCTGGTCATGGAAACGTATTTTCGAACAATGATTAATGCTATTTAATTTTGACTTGATTTAGTCTAAGGAATGCCCGGGCATTTCACAGTGGAATAAATTTGATATAAAATTTGGTATTTAACTCGAAAAGAGAAAAAAAACCCCAAAGGGTCAAGGTTATGGGTTGGGAGCAATAAGCGATCTACCATTAATTCGCCCGCCATCTTAAGAGTCCTTTCATGACCAAATTCTCCCTTTCCAGCGGCGACACTGGTATATATGAAGACATGAAATATAAAGAGGCAAAAGTAAGGAGAAAGAGACAAGACAAAAATAAGAGTAGATAGAACTAGAAAGGGGGTGTTTTCGGCTATTTCCATTTGGCGAACGATAAACACACGATAAGCACACGATATCTTTCTGCCATATGCAAATGAATTCTGAGTATATAAGTAAACATTTCCTTTTATTAGCTTTATTTCCGTAATCATAATATTCAAGGATTTTTAACCTCAATCTTCTGGCTAAAATGAAGGAAATAATTGTTATCTGTTGAAAATATATTTTCTTTTCTGATATGTCTATTTCACGGTCAGTGATTGGACAAGAGTGCATTTTTATCATGTTTATGGAAATGTTTTCCATTTTTTTTCATCCAGGAGCGAGCAGTATTTTCTTTCCTCCAACAACACAGAAAATTTAATTTCTGTGTAAAGGGGAAACACACTGAATTTAAGGAGACATCTTAGAAGAAAAATAAAAATTATTTTACCATTATTTCAATACTCTTAAATATGGTTAATCAAGATAACAACCCATTCTTAACCAACTATGGTGTATATGCTCTCCATTAAACCCTTTCTTGTATTTATTGCCTAAAAGGTGTTGGTTTATGAAATTACCAGATTACCGATGAAGTGAAACTACTCATTTACTCCGTGGTAAAATTATACAAATTGTTGGTTCATCAAGCTCCTACATGTATACATCACTTGCAATTTGAGGTGGGTTCGGTGATAATGAGTAAATCGGGCCATACCAAACCATGAGCAACTGAAAAATCATGAATATTCCTCTTTTTTAAAAAACCGACTCTGTGATAAATTACTCAACTGTTGGTTTAGTACATCCGATTTACATGAGACAAAATCGCCAATTGTTTGACAAAATTGGCTAACTTCAACATGGAGAATCCGGATAGATCGAAAGACCGATTAAGCGCCATAACAGATAAGAATTAAGCCTTTGTCACTGCATTGCGCCCTGAAACTTTATCTTTCTTTCAATTTTGTTTGGAACTTTCATGATGTTTAAACGAAATACGTTTATTAATTATAACAGAAACAACAACATCATGAAAACAAATTAAACATAAAACAACATCAGAGATGTGAAAACAAAAATAGTATAATAATAATAATGATAATAAATAGCTGATACCCATAAGACATATAAATATCATACAGATTAGCAAACCAATTTCCATTTCAAAGGGGATCTTTGGAGTTGCCGAAGAGGAAATGACGGATGTCCCCTTCGCTTTGCAGTGGAACTTATTTGATAATCCTCTGTCACATTATTCACAGTGCTTTTTTTTTTTTTTTTTTTTTTTTTTTACCAAGTGGTAAAATAAAAACACAAATGGGGAAGCAGAGTTTTTCATACGAAGGCGCTGTACTCTGGAACAGTTTTCCACATGATATCAGAAATGCTTCATCAAGCCATTTGTTTTCTCCTTTGTTTTAGCATCATGGTCGTTCTATACCTAAAGTTGCCCCATTGTAAAATGGTATTGTTTATATACCAGTATGTTTGTGTCTTATGTATTTTTGTTGTAGGACTTCAAAGGAAAACAATTTTTAATCACTGATGCAGTCACCCTACTGAAAAAGACAAATAAATAAACAAACAAATAAAGAAAGAAATTTATTTTTAATATCATGATACATGAAATATTAAAGATTAAAAGCGAAGTCAATAGTTAGAAATTCACACATTCTTTTCACACCCTGCACGGCGAACAATAGTCTTCCTTTCCTGTCGATTAAAAACGAATGCTATCTATCTAAACACAAAAGAAAAAATAAGTTCCCCCTAAAACATATCCCTGTATTTCTTCGGTCAGGAACCTTTGATGAAATCTGAATACAGAATCATGTAGCTACACTTCTCAGCTACATTTCCAGGAAAATTCAGGGCAAACCCTTCAGTCACAATTCAGTGAACAGGACAAATATCCAAATTTCCATTTTTTTAAAGTTCACAAGCCTATCAATTCACGGTTGAATGAACACATAATAAAAACAAATATCACCATGTTAAAATTATTGCCTTATTTTTGTGCACTAAAAATCTTATTGATAACATTTTTAGCATGTCTACATGACCGGTGTTCATGTTTCAATAATCTAATGGCATTTAATTGAAAGTTCACGCTTCAATGAGCATGTGGGACTCGAAAAGTTCTTCTTTCACCTATCGACCAAAATTCAATTGCTTAATGTGGGTAACCATGCTAAGTCTTCTTGGGGAGTTCGTTTGATTTGATTTTCGTCGAAATTCCGACCTCTTACGCTTCAGGGAGTAAATGAGCATACAGATAAATGCTCTTTCACACTC
>JAPZVO010000157.1:0-70820 GCA_029962745.1 Echinometra lucunter | reverse complement strand
GGCAGAAAGCGTATAAAAGAAGGGCGGGAACTGACAGCGAAAAAACGTCGGAGCTTCCGCGCTTTGCGCGGGAGGGGGGGGGAGGGAACTTCCCCCCTCCCTGCACCCTCCCCCTAGGGGGCACTACCGTCCTCCTAAAATGAAATCCAAGTTACGCCCCAGAAGCTAGACTAACTAACAATTAAAAAAAAAAAACGTCGGAGCTTCAGCGCTTCGCGCGGGAGGGGGGAAACTCCCCCCTCCCTGCGCCCTCCCCTCTTGGGAGCACTACATTGGTGTAAATTCCGGGGGTGAGATGGGGGACTATCACCCCCCCCCCCCACTTGGGGGAGAGGGGGGGGGATGGTGTGTACAAATTTCCCTCCCCCCCCCCGCCCCCCATGCAGACACACTTTTTAAGGAAGAAGATATATTTCAATTAATCAGTTAGTAAAAATTCTGAATATCTGTTATAAACAACCATCATATTTTATAATTTCTATTTGAAAACAAAAAAGTGGTTATTTTTGGCTCGATCGCTTCGCTCGCTCATAAAAATCTTAGGACTTCCATCCGAAAATGCAATTAAAATCGAGAAAAGTGGTTATTTTTGGCTCGCTTGCTTCGCTCTTTTGTCATATTTTAGAATTTTTATTCGAAAATGCCATTCAAAACCGGAAAAGTGGTTATTTTCTAAGATATTAAAATGTGAGTGAGCGGGGAAAAATCGTTAAAAAAGGTTTTCATCCCCCACACCTCATATTGGATTTACGGCGGTGGAGCACTACCGTCCTAAAATGCAGTCCTAGCTACGCCACAGATTCTAGACATAGACTATAGTTACCGGGAAAATTTGGGCTCTGCCCCCCCCCCCCCCCCCTGATAACAGGTACCTGTTACGCCCCTGGCTGACTGGTCAAAGTTTGAAAGGGGAGAGCCGAAGACGAAACCGACCATTAAGCATAAGACAAATTCAAATTCAAAAATTTATTGATTTCAATCCAACTATTAAGGATCATTCTCAGTTTTAAACATAACAAAATATAATAGCATAATGAAACATTAAATAAACACATATACACACACACGCCCACACAAACAACAGATGATTAACATGCATGGCATATAAAGAATAGCTAAAGGAAAAACAAACAAACAAACAAACAAACAACGAAACAAAGCTAATCAAAACAAAACAAAGCCACAGGCCAATTCAGAATATAATATTACAACAGTTTTTCGAAATATATAACAAAACAACCAAAATGATAGAATAATTATGTTTAATTAGTGTAATCTCTTCAAATTGTGTACATATTACTCAGATTATGTTACTTCTTTCTTTCAGTATAATAATAGCATTTTAGTTCATTAACCTCTTTTAAAGAAAAACAAACACAAAAACAAAAGAAAAATCGAAAAAAGAGAGATTTCTTTCAGGTGATTATATTAACACGTAAGACAACAAGTTGATATTATCATTATAATGAAGATATCAACAATAAACAAGCGGAGAAAGAAGGAGAGCGAGAAAAACTTAAGAGTTATAAGATCTATGTTTCATTTTAACTTATTATGTCAGCAATGAAATTAATGTGCCTTCTACCTTGTGGATTTGTTATTGGTTTTCAGCTTGTCTAATCGTTTATCATACATTTGGCCAATTTCTTGGATTATTATTCTGCTTATGTCTGTCTTATTACTAGTCATTGTTAATCTATATTTCTCCTTTTCGTTTAGTTTTTGAAAATCTGGTAAAATCATGCTGAGTTTAGACATCAGTCTTGACCTAAAATTGTTTAAATGGGTGTATTTCATTAAAAAGTGCGTTTCATCCTCCACGCCCATAATACAAAGTGGCATATCCTATATATTTGTGTTAATTTCTTGTAGCGACCTTCCTGAACCATTAAATTACTGTTACTTATCCTGATTTTGGTATATTTTGATAGATGTGTTTTCTCCATATCGAGTAAAAGTAGGTTTTCCAGTTTATGATTTCTCTTTAGGGTTTGATATGTTTTCAATTTTGGAGAGTAGTGAATTTTATTTTCATTTATAAGGCTGTCCTTCCAGGTTTTTTTTTTTTTTTTTTTTTTTATAAATCTAGCTTTTGATTTGCCAAGTATAGCTTTCTTTAACCTTCTGATCGAGAATGTATTATGATTTTGCCAAATATGTGAAAATCCTAATGAGTGTAGTAGAGATTTCATGTGTTTGCAATAATTGGTGTTTAGATGTTCATGGCTTCAAAGTAAGTTTGCTTTATTAAGCTATTATCGGCGGAGATTACTATGTGATGCCAACACCCGACTGCATCTTTTAATTTTGTTAAAGACGCTAGGTCGTGGGCTTTCATGGGGAATGGATCATAATTTGCTGACACCAGACTTTGTGAAAAATACCTGTACTAGAGCTACATTTCTGGAGCACAGCAAAACAAGCTGTCCCACCACAAACATTCTTCGTTCTGCTTCGGGCATTCTCGAGCCAGGGAAAGTGAGATAATGACTTTGCCATATGGGGAAAGGGTGAAGTATACAGAGCATTACATAAGGCCTGTTGGTCAGAAAACTCACAGTGATGGACAACACCTGTTACTGGGTAAGCACCCATGGTGTCAAATTCCCCGCGACCTAGCGTCTTTAAGGCAAGGGGGAATCGACCGGTTTCCTCCAAGACGGCGCTGTTCATCTCCGATCTATTAGTTCCTAGCAGTGTTTTTTTGAAAGTTTAATTGTAGGACTTCTGGTTTGAATGTTTTATAGCATCTTTCAATATCTCCTTTTTTCATTGATCAAATAATCAATTCCCCAGAGTTATATAGAATAATCCGTTTTACACAGGTATCAAAGTTTTTTAAAGTATGGTATTAAGCATATTCGGTCTTTGGGGAAAATGTTTCGTATGCTGAACAAGGCTTTTTGGCTTTATTGATCAGAATGGTGTTTAATTGCATGAGTACATGTGCCTGATGGTTTGAAAATGAATCCTAAATATTTGTATTCGTTAGTTATTTTTATGTTTGTTTTATCAAAAGAAAATGCCTTTTTCTTCAGCATTCTTCCTGACTTATTACAGATCAATATCTTTGATTGTCCGTACTGTTTTCTAAATTCCACTTTTCACAATATTCATTAGTGGTTCAGTGCACTTTGAAGTCCGCTGTCCTTTTCAGATATGATGACAAGATCACCTGCATACATAAGGCATGACATTTTTTCTCCAGAACCTAATGTCCCCTGATGGCAATCATCTCAAAATAAATCTAAAATGTCGTTCAAATACAAAGAGAAAAGGGTTGGACTGAGTACACATCCTTGTTTTACTCCTACCGAAGTTTAGAAAGAAAGGTAATTTTATTTTGGAAATTTGATAGAAAATTGAACATCTTTAAACATAGTTTTAATTACATCGTAAAATGGACCAGTTATGTTTGTAATTTTTCAATTTGAAGAGGAAAGCATTTCGGTTCACAAGATGGCCTTGTAGCTATACCTTGATCTTGAAAGGATAATGAACTTTGAAAATCTGATCAACCCAAAAACAATTATTGCAACTATCTCCTTTAAAAACTCTCTATTACTCCGTCATCTCCTATTCTCTGTCTCCCCTCCCCTTCTCTCTCTTTCTCTCTCTCTCAGACACCCTCGAAATAATCTCGCCTGAATTGATTTTTCATCTCTTTCTTCCTCTGTCTATCTCTCTTTCCACCCCTTTCCATCTGTTTTGAACACATCCTCTCCTTCTGGCACCCTGGTTGCTTATTTCTTCACCCCCTATTGATTTCACTGATATACATATATGTATCCAGTAAGAGGGGGACTTTAGTATTTTTATAGTTGTGCATGTCTCCAGCATGTCTACATGTATAACAATGATATCCTTTCAAAGATTGCTATGATTTACATGATCATTTTCAAACTACATTTGCAGCCTAAAGTACACATGGATTTGCTATGTAATGATTATCTTTCTGCATGGTAATTGGTTTAAAAGTTCATTCTGATAAAAAGGAACAACATCAGCCTTCATTCATCTTTTACAAGGACATGTAGAATGTATTTTATTTTAATCAAAACAATTTTTCTAATCATATACTCTGTTCAGAACTTGCAACAAAATAAAAGACTAACGAGTTTTACATCACTATCATTTACATGCTATAATATGAATGACTCACAATTATGTACAAAGGTCAAACTGAATCCTTTTCTGCTTTAAAATAATACTTGAATATGTAAATAAATATTTAACAGAACTATTAGTCAGATTTTGTGCACAGCTCAGGTAGAATGAGCTATTCCATATCCCTTTAGAAGTTATGAATAACATTCTTTATAAAACAACTGAAAACAGTGATTTTGTAACTTACATATCCATCACTCAATCCAAATTACAGTGTAGGCAATGAAACAATAATCTGCTGTAAGAATTTCAAATAATCCACACACACACACCTATGGAGGATCAGTTTCTATAAATAAATACAATCATTTGTTTTGTAAATTCTTCCAATGACATTGTAAAAGATTTTGATGATAATCCAAACTTGTGGAATGTAATTTGAATTGAATGATGGAACAATTAGTCATGATTCACAAAATGGCGACCCTAGATCTAGGCTAGCCTATAGTCTAGCTGATTTAGGGCCAGACTAGGACCTTGCCCTAGCTCGGGCTCTGAATAAGTATGGAATTAAAAGTAAGTGTCTATGTATCACAACCCTGTAAGCACAGACCTGCTTTTAGAAAAATTAAGAAATCAATATAAAAAGATGAAGCTGAAATGGCGGGGGAGGGGACAGATCATTATTCCCCCCAAAAAAATCCTCCCCCACCCTTCCCAGTGTGTATTGCTCGATTTGTCTTCAGTTTTTAATGCATTTATTGTCTCTGTAAACTTTTTTTTTTTTATTAAAGCAATTGAATTAGGGCCCTACAAACTGATTTTCAATTATTAGCCATAATGGAATATTAACGATAAGATCTCTTAAGGTCATATGGGGTATTTGTCTTCATGAATTATGTCACATGTGCAATGATCTAAATTTAGATGGAATTGCTTCTTTGTATCTTAACTATACAAAAAAAACTACTAGCTAAACTTTGTAAAGGAAAATAATGGGTAGATGTGAAGAGATATTTTGGGGCACGTGATTTTACTTTATTTTTTAGTGAAAGGAAAGGGAAGGATGAATTTTATTAGGTAGAAAGAACAAACACTCTGCATTCTTAAATTTATTAGAAACCGAAAGTATTTAGGATTTTCAGACTACAGCTTGATAAAGAGCACCATTCCAGTCGGATTTAAATTCGTAATTTGAAGTACAATGCATGTCAACTCTTGTTTTGAATGAGAGTTACTAGTATGACAAGTGCAATTAAGGAAAATCTAATTTCATTCCATGTTGTACTGACCTATTATGTATTTCAAAGTTCACAGTTCATATCTTTTATTGATCCATATTTGAAGAAAAAAAGAAAATTGGACTCCCACTGGCAGTGCAAATACAAAAGATACACGTAGTTAATAACATAAATGATAAAGACAATATAACATAATTTAGGCACACACTTGAAATAATACTCATGTTAAGAAGGTGAGTGAAAATAAGAAGAGAGAAAGAGAGAGAGAGAGAGAGAGTGAGAGCATCGAGGGAGCTGATGGAGAGCTTGAGAAACGAAAGATAAGAACGGTCAAGCAGAGAAAAGACGAGAAAACTAGAGATGGTGGAAATAGAAGGGAAAGAAAGAGGGACAAAAAAAAAAAAGGAAGAGAAGGAAAGATATAGACCGAGTAGGAAGGTAAAGAAGAGAAAAGAGCTAGCTGACAGAAATAAACATGAACATGGAAAGAAGCACAGGATTGAGAAATAATTTGAATGTTGATGCCTTCGGAATGACCTGTGACTGAGTGGATGATAAATAGTTTTGATTTTTGATGATGTAATAATGAACAAGCGTGCTAATAATTATTACATTGATTTTCACTGCATTTTCAATACTAATATTATTTAACAGCAACATAAAATCTATGACACACGTTTGCCAGTTAGGGGCAAATCCGTGCAAAACTTTAAAAGGGAGGGGCATTAAAAGTCTGAGAATACCCCACCCCTTTCCTAAAAGACCACTAAAATTGAAGGTGAATTTAAGATGACATTTTTGCTCCAAAATTCACTTTAAGACAGACAGATGTTTCATGAAAAATGTATGGTGAACAAAGGGGATTTCGCCCCCATCCTCCTGGATCCGCCCCTGGTAAACTCTAGCTCTGACTCCTCTCTGGTTATCTTTCTCTCTACCTCCCTGTTAATATAAAAAAAGAAGCAATCACAAATTCATTTTCGTAAATTTGTGATTGAAATTAACTTAATGACAAAAGTGTATATTTCGCAAAGATTTATAGTGAGCAAAGATGATACGGCCCCTTCCTCCCTGGATATGACGCCCCTGAAACAGAGGCGGCGGAATATCGGGCTCGAACAAAGAAAGTGGAGGGGAACTTTTGTCTGCCAGGCAATAGGTGCCCCTCTTTTTCATTATATGAGCCTGACGTTCCGCCGCCTCTGCCCTGAAATATGACCCCACTCCTTTTCTATAATCTTTACAAGATATAATCGTTTATACTCGCTACAGAATAGCTTTATTCTCTATTTATATCTCTCTACGTAATATAATTGTTTATGAAAAAAAAATTGATATCAGCTTAATTGCGATTGAAAATGCAAGCAATTTGAAAGCCACTTCAAGGCCGTCTCACGGACGTGTAAAAGGTTATTTCAAGGTCATTTTAAAGTCAATTTGAGGTAATATAGGGTTTAGAAAAGACAAAGATATCAAGGAAAATAATATTCTCTCTATTATATAATGTAAGTATCTATCATGGTACTAGGAGAACGTTTAAGTCTAGCCTCTTAGACAGGAATCTTGGCGAAAATGGTATCATGGATTGACTTGTCTAACCTTGGTCACGCGCGAGTGTCAGAATAGCGCGCGTGGAGCAAAAAACATGCTTTTTTAAAATTCCTCGATGTAGACACTTAGGGACGGAATTTTGGAAAACCGTTTGCATATTCAGATTCTGCAGCAGTTATACTACAAAATAGTGTTAAAAACTCATTTTTGACAGATTTTGCCCTAAGGGACCTTTTGTCGCGTCGCGGCCCATATAGTTTTTCACGTGAATGCAACGTTTGTATTATGTTTGTCAAATCCAATTGATGTTTTCTATACTTTTCCAACAATTACAGCCACAGCGTAGGACCCCAATTAAATCCTCGTAAACTCGTAAAAGCTTTTGAATTCGTAACGGCTACCGAAGGCCTCGCTGAGAGAGGATCAATGAATCGTCGAAAATACAACCTCTCGTTTCTCCCTTATTTTGGCACCAAAATTCATAAAAATTTCAGATTACATCAGAAATGATGATATTATTCTTCGTTTTCATTTTCTCTGAAAACTGTTGGGTATTTTTTGAAATGGTATTTTTCAGTTCCAGAGGACCGTGGGAAGAGGTGTTTGTTTTTTCCCGACACAACCGTTGGAGAGCATGAATATGCAAACAATTGACATGTTACTAGACTTTAGTGTCCAGGCTAACTTTCTGTGTATTTTCATGTTTGCGCAATGAGTAGTTTTCTGTAAATCTGCCTTCAAAAATCATGGTTTTAATATAAAACGACTGTAAACTATTACTACTACGCATGCGCTTTTCCTATGAATGAGCTATGTACAGCAATTACGTCATGCATATCACTGCATATGCCATATGTCAGTTTCCTTTCTTTGAAATTCTTCATCATCTGTTTACCGTGCCATGCTTTTTTCTATGTTTTCTGAACCATTTATTTCATCTAGAAGTGCACGGGTCTCGTACGGTTCGTGCCACAGATATTTCAGTTAGCTTCGCACAGTCACACTGCGCAGTATACAGTGCGAAGCTTCGAAGGCCGTGCATGAACCGGGGTACGTGGGACTACACGAGATGAATCTTGAACGGTTCGTGAATGACATTGCCTTGGATTTTTCCCGACATAACCGTGCGACAGTAAATTTTGAAAAGATATTGAGAGGAGACTTTCGATATACTTTGATTGTTCATATGTGCAAGCCTCGATCTTGGGCAATAACGGAAAATATGAAAAATAACGTAACTTTTGCTGACTAAAAAAAAAAAAAAAGAAGCATCTCATTTCACTAATTTTTCATATAATGAAACCTGATTCTGCTACAAATAATTATCATGATACGTTAGAGCAACGCTCATTCTTTAATTTGAAGTTTGGTTCATCTCATTTGATGGTTTCTAAGGCGAGATTTTGCAGTTTAGCCAAGACTCCTCCGTAGCGGTTTTACGTAAACAAATTGTTTACTTTATGCAAATTAGGCAGCACGCAGTGAAAGCTTTCGGGCAGTTAATTGGGGTGCTACGCTGTGGCTGATTAGAGCAAAGATGAGTCTAAATTGTGTTGGAATGATTGATAATAAATCCAGTGGATTGTGATCAAGGCTATCTTTTTCAGCCGATAGTATCGATATCTTGGATTTGTGAGATGTCAGGCTTTCGTGAAACACTCTGTCAGGTTCATGACATCTCCATAGATCATCGACAAGAGATATGACTGTCATGGAGTTGGTTTCATGAAACGCGCCCCTGATTCTATGTGAATAGACTGCTAACTTTAATTCAAGCCGTTTTTGTTGTATTTATTTGTACGCTAATAGACGCGACCATTCGTGTTTTTTTTTGTTTTTTGTTTTTTTGTCGTGTTATTTTTATGAAGCATCGGATAAATTTCACTCTTTGAACCCAACCGTTTGTAGATTTAAAGCGTATATTTCTCAAATGGTAGACCCGACCTTTCGCAAATCAAGTGGGCTGTTTTCACCAAATATCGGGTTACGCGATTACACTGCCGGACGCAATTACCCGACGGTTCGAAGTAAGCCGAAATAAGATGGGTTGTTATTGCATCCACCTTTAAATATTGGAGTTATCAGATTTTCCCTCCATATATCTGGGTAAATACTTGTTTCTAAAATAGCATTGAGCATGTCTGCATTGGTTTTAACATACACGTTCCCAGAGTGTGTAATCATTTCATATAACATGTTTAATATATTGCCAATATCGCCTGTTTTCCTTCTTTTAAGAGTTTTGATAGCATCCAATACTTCTTTGTCGGTGATACCAGAATTCAATTTTCGTATATCATAGTTTGTATGTTTCAAGTCTTTTTCAAAATCAAAAGTTAACTTTACAATCTTTGTTCAAAAGCTTTTTAAAATGATCATGCCGTTCTTTCGCTGTTATATTTCATGTATTTGTGGAGAATCATTTCCGTTTTTTCTTTCATAATGTCTACAAGTCTCCAAAATGATGAGGGGTCGTTTTGGTCTAGAGAGTAATTTATCAAATATGTTATGTTTCTTGTGAGCTCTGTGAATGTACGTGACATTCTTCGAAGGAGTTTTTGTTCGTAAAGAACTTAGCCGTAATAATGCTGTATTCCATGATGTTTTTCTCAGGTCTCTGCTTATTTTGCGTATTAGACGTAGTTTGGATTTGCAGACGGAATCACACTATGGCTTGTCTTTTTTATTTTTTACTACTATTAATTTTCATATTTATACCTAGAAAAACTCTTGCATCGTCGTTGAATGTTTCAGTTAAGTTATCAACTGCATCATTTATTTCTGCTTTGTTGTCTGGATTATCATAATGTAATGAAATATCTTAAATACCCAATCTATTTTTTTTTCAAAATTTTCTGTATTTAATTTCATAATAAATCGATCTTCAATAGTTCTGTTCCAAGTGAATGAAGGGTTAATATTATTTGGCAATAATCGGATTAAAACAGAGGGCAGAATTCTCCACCTTCAAATGCTATACTATGAGGAGCTACATATACAGTAATCGTCTATTGAGACACCTCTTAAGTTGTAGAATGTCGCTCTACCCATTCTATCGCCTCGTGTTCTTCCAAGGAGTTTCAAGAACTGGAGTCACATCTAACTCATTCCCTTTGAAGTGACGTTCGATGCCGCCAGGAATAAAAATATGTCGGGCATGTACTTAACTCGATCTTCCTTGCAGATACGTAGACAAAAGTTTTTGGCTTGGCTGCAAACTTGCGGGCCATTTTCAGAGGGAAATATGCTTTTGTATTGATAATAACTTTTCGCTAACACTCGTCTGATAGTATGAGCAGTACATAGTGCTTACGTTTACAGGAAGCAAGCGAAAGGAAATATGAATCAAAATTACTCGACTGGGCAATAAATAACTGCACTTCAACAAATTCACTTTTTATTTTCGTTTGTAGGAAGTAAACGGAAAAGTGTCCGTTGCGGGTTTTAGGATAGTAAATTTTTACTCTTTTTCACAGATTAAAACTGCTATCATACGACATACGCAAGTTTCTGTACACAGAAAGGCTTTTGTATTCATATTTTATAATCTGTTCAATTTTCTCTCTGTTAATTCAAATAAAAAGTGCAATATTAACGATATTCTATCTGTGACAAAAACCATTACTAAAGCTTTCCCATGATGTTGGCGGCATCAAACCTAGACATCAAAGGCAACAGCACACCTGTATAGATTCTATAGTGCAACCTTAGAAAGGGACAGCTGCTTGAAATAATTTGTAGCCAGTTGGGACTCCAGCTCTTAAAACTCCTTGGTTCTTCCAAGACAAAACAGATCATGAACTATTGGGAGGGGGACTAATGTAACCCCCCCCCCCCCTCACACCATAAACCTTCGCTGATGCTCGAAAGCGGTCATATGGCACTGCACAGTGGGATTTTCGCAAGCATTTCATGAAAAGCCATCTATACACCAGTTCCGGGCAAGGCAACTTTAAAAGAGGCCGAAAACTAAAATCATTCCCATACATTGTATATAGAACATATGCAGGATCCTGCTAAATTCACCTTTTCATTCTCTAACTGCACATCTGCCCTTTCTCAGTGATATTCATGTACATTTTGATACAGTTTGGAAAAGACTGCTTACCAAGTGTTTCTCAGTATTTCCCTTGTTTTTTCTTTTTTTCTTTTTGGTTGAAATTTGTTGGGCGTTATATACCAGTGACTACTCTGCTTATTCGCCAAAACTGATAACAACCAATTTGTCATGCAAAGAAGACATATACCATGTGTACAGCAGGTTACTACTACCAGCCACGTGCCCTTCATTGTGCATTTGTATTATTCCTTTCAACATAAATGTTTTGACTCTACAAAGATAGTACGGTGGAGGTAAAGTCCATGAGTTGAAGTCCACCGTATAGACCAATTTCACGGCCGGTTTATGTATTTGGCCCTCTATCGGCGACGCCATTGCTGCTGTGGGCAACCGCGCTGACCGCGATTGGCTCTGTGTACAAAATTAATGTAAGATATGAGATATGCCCCGATATTGTTCCATTTACTTTATTATAGATCAATAAAATAAAGCATGGATACATGGGTAGATGAGGTAAGACAATGGCCATATCTGACGGATGAAGGTATGATGTATTTTTGTAATTTCGATGGTTCTTCAACTTAGTTTTGTCAGTAAAAGTTCGATTGCAGCATAGAAGCCGTAGTAAACAGGAGCCCTAAATCTTACCCTGTTTACAAAGTCAAGTTTTCATTCATTAAATTTTACGCCAAAGTACATAATGATAATGTTTCTTGACTTAAAAGTCCCTTCTGTTGATGTTTTTACCCACTGGCCACGAATTCCTTCACATTGCTTACGGAAACCTGTGTAGGGAGTACGGCTTCTCACACAAACAGGCTTCATGAGTCAAAAGCGAGTGAATTTCGCACTCAGTTAGCTTCCAATTTTTAAACTTTCTCTAATCCTTGTGGCATTTGAACACCGCACAGCTGCAACCTGAACTTCCCTGATAATTTTTCATTGCAAATATTAAAATAAATCTGCATATACTGGTCAAAATAGACAAAAATAGAACGAATGTACATAACGCGCTACTGACTTGTGTACTATAAAAGTTGGACCGCCCAACTGTGTCGAACAGTCTGCTGCCCTCTTGCGTTGTGAAATTAGTCTAAAGCTTATAGACAGAATCACAGCAAAATTTTCCAGTCACTCATGAGATCTCGCCTAACTGTATTTTTTGACAGAGTAAGACGTCGTCCAAAATGAGCACGGAAATCAGAGACGAATTTGGCAGCATCCTAAAGCAGATAGCTAAGGATATCTACAAAAGAAAGGACATCGAAGCTTTAGGAGGAGCACTAGGATTTGGTGAAGGGGATATCGGTCGCTGCATTGACTCTAATGAGCGACAAGGGGGTAACAGCATGGGGACATTGGATATGCTTCGGAATTGGCGAAAAGGACAGGAGCCTGCTGAGGAATGGGATAATCTCAAAACAACATTGAAATCAGCGGGCTTTAAGCGATTAGCAGGATTATATTTGACTACCGGTAAAACGGGTCTGGGTATGTATCAGTGTTAGACCGTCAGAAGATGGAATTCTTTAATACCTAATAATTATCCTACTCGAGTTATTGTTGTTACTCCTATGTTCTACGTCCCAGGAAAAATACTAGACGTTGCTAAAAGTCTCCCTAAACATGAAATCTCCATAGTGTGGACAGAGTAGGCATGGCAGCGGTCATTGCTATCAAATAACTCCAAAACAAAATGATCCGCGTAAATTTTACGCTCTAGTGCCCAAAAGCCATCATTGTAAAATGTGGCAACATGCAGACTTAAGAGAAAATTTTGTTCTGTCTCAAATTAGCAAAGTAAATGATAATACGTTTTCATATTTTGATCAATAGTAATAAACAACTGAAGAAAAGAGGGTCTTGCTCTTTGTACATAGTTACTTATTTCTTCAATATTTACATGCTTCACTGAGCAAATACCTATTTCACTGAGTGTTAGAAATGTTTTCTTTTATGCGTTTTTTATGTTTTCACGCTGACGTTCTCTCTCACCCATAAAGTTTGGTGTGATATTTCAGGACATAGAAGGAAAAAAAAAGCTGTCCTCGCATAGATTTCTTTTTTCAATGATCAGAATATTAAGAAAATTCTAAGGCTTATTACATTCTTACTTTAGCTAATACCAGACAGAACCAAATGAATTCTAGTCAACCATGGCTGTTCACTTTTTCAGAACGATGTTTTTTGTTCAGTCAAGGGCAGTATGTGAGATATTTTATGTCAGTTGATAGTAGACATTGAATATCCTCATTTATTTGAATTTCACGAATATAATTTGAAATGATCATTCCAGTTGTCAACTTTAACGGTTTTCACCTTTGGTGGATACCAGCCAAGACAAAATACTAGCTCTTGCAGAGTGTGAACAAAGAAAGGTTCACTCAAGATCAAAATACCGCCAGATTTGTGTGTGTTATTTGATAAAAGACGCCACAATTCATCAAACAAGTATAATGTTGGAGTGAAGTTGGCAAAAAGATGTATGTGGGTAAAGATAGGAAAGTGATTACTTCCAAAGGTGTGCTGTATAATTTTCCAAATTCACCTTATAGATAATTTAGCGGAGGTGATGCTAAGATCCAAACATGACATTTTCCCTGTGCGTGGAGAATTCTGGTTCACATCCGTAGTTTAAAATTATGAAGTTTTCGTCTTGTGTGCCATTTTCAGTAATGTGCCCAGTATGATCTATCTTGCACCACGGTCTTGCACTAACCGAAATGAGGTTATCATGGGTGTGAGGGTTAAAGTCCCCGACTATAAGAAAAAGCTTATGTTCTAAATTGCTGATAATCCTCTTTTTCGCAACGATTGTACAAAAGTACTATGGATATTTTCGAACCTGCAGCATGTATCTTGATATGCTGTATTTCGTGTTCTTTGTCATGGGCAGGAAATTCAAGGCCGATGGAAATCGTGCACGTACATAGCCCACCCTCCTATAGTTAGGGTTTCCCTATTTCTGTAAAAACACATATACTCAAGATTTGCAATATTATGGTATTTAACATCTTATTGTGAATCTATGTATCTTATAAGTTCATAACCGTAAGTAAATTAATAAATAATAATAATAAAAAAAATCCCTGCGCGTTCCAAAGCGCAGTCATCATCGTTATTGTGTTACGCTTATGCATCTGTAGGCCTACGGTCAGGTCTACTGAGTGCTCTTTCGTTTGAGAGCTTCTCAGCTGCCACTTTAACTATTCACGAAATCTCTTCAGATTTTCCATCTATAAATGTGAAAACAAGTTACGTATTAAACTAGATTAATTGATCATCAGTCACTAATGATACAAGATTACCCTTGAGGGAGGTTTTTTTTTCAAGTTTCAAGTTTCAAGTTTCCTTTATTTCATTTCAACTCAACATATTACAAAAATATGAAATAATAACCATACAAATCAATGCAGGGAATATGTAAGCAATAATACTATGCAAGCAATAAGACAATACAAGGAAATAGAAAATGTTTTCGGTAGGCAAATACTAATCATACAATTATGATATATACAATGAGGGTAAAACGAAATATAGAACAATCTCGATTAAACATCTGCAAGGCTATTTCTACTTATTTTTTGATAAAATAAAAATTGAGGAAATGGAGGGATCCACTGAAAAGCAGGGCTTGTTAAATGTGGACCCCTCAAAGAATTGTATAAAAGATAAATCAGTAGGTAGAAGTATAATAATCATACAAGAAAAAATAAATAAAGTTGATGTGATGGTTGATGGAATATGGAGTTAATGAATTAGAGTGAAAGAAAGAAAAGTGATCACGAGGATAGGGTGGTGCTTAGGTGTGGGTGAAAGAGAAAGAGAAGAAAGGGAGAAAGAGAGAGAGAGAGAGAGAGAGAGGAGGGAAGGAAGTAAGACAAAGTTGGGTACCGATCGCTCAATTGGGGGTCGCTCTATATGCATCGAGTATTTGTTTTTTTTTAGCTTGGTTTTAAAACAATTCAAACTAGCGGCATTTATAATGTCATTGCTGAGAGTGTTCCAGTATTTAGGACCGTAAAAAGTAATTGTTTTTTGTGCAAAGAGAGTGCGGGTACGGGGAAGATGAAAACGGAGGGATTGTCGGGTTGGGTAACTGTGAATGGTGTTGTTTTTTGTAAACATTTTAGTAAATATGTTTGGTAGAACATTTATGTTCAGTTTGTACATGAATTGCCCTGTATGAAAAAGACACAAATCTGGAAATTTTATGATATTCGACTTGTAGAACAAATCTTCGGTATGAGAACGAATAGGAGCATTATTAATAATCCTTATAACTTCTTTTGTAGAATAAATATCTTGTCGGTGAGATTTTTGTAGGCATTACCCCATGCCAGTATTCCATAATTAAAATACGGAAGTATTTGTGTAAAATAAAGTGTAAAAAGTGTTGATTTTGGGAAAAAATGTCGAAGTTTATTTATTATACCAATATTTCGTGATATAGTTTTGGATATATTAAGGATGTGAATGTTCCATTTCAATTTATCGTCAATCATAATCCCTAAAAATTTAGTTTCTTTTGTTTTTATCTATTGGTCTACTTTTTTCTTCACTTTTCGGAATGTCTTTTCTTTTGCAATGGGGGATTCCAGCTTACTTCGAGATTTAGTTGAGGAATGGAATTTCAGGAAGCACTGACGCAATGTTAGAAGACGTCACTCGCTGGGGAGGGAGGGGAACATATTAGTGTCAGGACCCACAGGTTTTGGGAAGTTCACTATTTGCACCTTCTTCGCTTTCTTTGCTCCTGGGCAGTCGTCGATAGCGAGTGGTTGCCACCACAGGCATGACAGGTCACGCATGACGGCGTATATTGTTGACCACTTTCTTCAAATTTTTGGCTTTGTCCACATCTGACACACTTTATTTTTGACTGGCCCTGAGCTCTCATGTGGCCGTAGCGTTGGCTTCGAACACACCTCAATAATGGGGGGGGGGGGGGGGGGGGGGGGGGGATGACATAGTTTGACATCAAAAAATTGGTAGCACATGCACTGTTGGGATGATTGCTTAATTGAATGTGTATGTGCGATGATACTTCTAACTGGCATGACTGGAATGAACTTAAGACTCGTTTCCCTCATTATCATAATTTTTCCTTACATTGGATTTTGATCGTTTCATGACTCTTTCCGCCCAAATTACACCTTGATGTTTCAATTCATTAGTGATTTCATTATCTGTCATTTGCATCGATACGCCATAGGTAACCCCTCTCACAACTTATTTTTTATGTAATTTTGACGGGGATAGTTCCTATATTGCTTATTTGAAATGGTGTTTTATACGTGTGTGTGGTTTTTGTCTTTAATCAAAAGTCCTTGAGCTGTGGGTTTGACAAAATCTACAGGGTTGGGACAAGCTTCACGAATGTTTCGAGCTATGGTTATGGGGTTCACATTTGAAAGCGATTTTGAATAATCAGTGGGGTAACAAATACTTTGAGTTCTGATTGTCGGTCCTGTATTGGAGTACTGAAAATAGTATTCTGTTCTTCTGAGGAGGATTCTGATCTCAATGAAATATTTTCAACTGCAAGGTTTTCATCTCGTGTTCGTTTATTTCGCTGTTTCAGTTCCCTTCTGGACTAAGTCATCGTTCATTCATCTTCATCATAAGATTCATGACCCGGCGGCTCGTCACCGGAAGGTGTATTGCTTGCCCGGCCGCGTCTTTTTTTACCATACCGTTGATGCGTATAATTGTCTAGTTTTTAATCACACGCGGCTGGAGAAAGAGCTAGCGGCCAGAATTATACTTGAGAAGGCCATGCATAGTACTATACTACATGTATCTGTACGATTTTATCCACAGCGCTGTGCTAGCGCCCAAACCATATGCTCACAGGCGTGTTGGAAAACGAAGACCGAAGACCGGGGACCAAAGTGCGCGCCCGGAAGACCATCCCCGGTCTGATCTGCGGTCTCCGTTTTCCAAAACACCCAAGGGTCTTTTGGAAAACGGAGACCGAAGACCCGGGACCCATGTATTTATTATACGTGTCGTGCACCCGCGGGAGGAGATTAGGAAGAGGCGATCCCGGTCCTCGGTCTTCGTTTTCCAAACCACCCCATGGTCTTTTGGAAAACGAAGACCGAAGGCCGGGGACATTTTTTTTAATGTAGTTCTCATATTCTCCTTCTTTTCTTGATATCTATTTCTCTCTCCTTCTCTATATTGACCTATCACTTTCCTTTCTAACATTTCCTTAACTTTTCCCTGCTTCCTTCTATCTTACGATATAGGCCTAGTTTCAATTTTATAAGGGAGTTTTTAAAATCCATTTCCACTTTTTAACTTGAATTCATTAAATTGTTTTTTTTTTAATTGCTCATTGTTCTTACCAGGCCCCGTAATCTGCGCCATTTTGTCTGGGAACATTTGAACACGATTTGAACGCTTCCTGCGTGTTGAAAACTAGAAACTTCCCGTAAAAGCTCAACAATTGGGGGAGAATACTGTCAACACAAACACACGAACAAAACACACAAAAAAAAAAAAACACAAATTTTGGTGGAGATTCAAAAAGGATCAAAGACCTATCAGCTTGGCGGGCACTTCAGCCCCGGGGGGGGGGGGGGGGGGGCACTGGACCCCAAAAGTGGTAGGTATGTGCCGCGGGCGAGACAAAAAATGGGGGCTTTGAAACGGGCTTATTGTAAAAAGGAGGGTCTTCGGAACGGGCTCCGGAACTACAAATGTTTGTGAAAACGGGGGTCTTTGGAACGGTTCGCCAGCGAGTGAGTATGTATCCATATGAAACGGGCATACGTGCATGAAGCTAGCCCGGCGGCACGGGGGCCGGGTGCGCTCGCGCAGAGGCGATGGTCGGATAGCGCTCTGCGGGCCGCCTTTCACCAAAAATGCAGCTCATTGTAGCGGATCAATGCGGCCGAAAAAGGCGCAACGAAAAACATGCGAAGCTTTGGAACGGATTTATTTCTTCTTTTTTTTCTCGATAAGAAGAAAATGCTATACTTTGGAACGGACATTTGAGTGTGAAATGGGGGTCTTCTCCGCGGCACATACCCACCTCGCATTCATATACTGAGTGCCCCCCCCCCCCCCGGGGACTTCAGCGTTAACATTAAGGGCAATACAATGTCCCAATTCATCTTAGTCTTAGAGAAAACTCTATCCTCGATTAGGAAATAAAACGTGATAGATCTGTTGGTAGTAACTGGGGCTGTGGCAGGCTAATTAAGGTAAACAACTATTGATACAGTCCCTCTTTTTTGATAATTGTACCTATTACAATAACTTCTGGATATGTGCAGAGTTTTATCTTGTCCAGCTGCCATCAACAATGAGATGAAGAGGTGTGAACTCGTGAATAGCTGTTGAATGAAAAAAAAATATGAAAAAGAGCGAAATTTAACAAATATGTAAGATATGTAATTGATTATAGCAAAATAAAGCTATGTACACGACTGGACTCAATGAATACATCTGTCCACAAACTTGTCTTCTGGAAGGGCCTTCTCAACTACAGTAGCTCCTCCACATCATAATCTATTAATGATGTTGGGAATTACATTTTTAAAAACCTTCAAATCCAAGTTAAATCGTATCTGATAATACATTGAACTTGACACAGGACATTCATGAGAATTGTCTTATCTCTTCTATATTTGTGCCTGGGAAATATATTTTTTTTGCTAGGTTGCCTTATAGACTGTCCATTATTATTATCATTATCGTTACTATTTTTATTTTTATTTTTCATTACTATTCCGAAAAACAGGATCCAGTCCGTATACTTGAAAGGCTTTACTTTGATAAAAAGCACGAAGTTCAATCAAGGGCAACTACATTAATATTGTCCTATTATTTTACTGTGCAATTATTATTATTATTATCATCATCATTGTTATTATTTATTGGCATAGATCTAGACATGGCTATAAACAGCAAATTAATTCATACAGCCTACCTCTCCAAATTTTTCCTCTCTGGATTTGTGCATGTCTCCAAAGAATCTATTTTATTGTAGAAGAAAAGCACCATCCTGAAATTGTGAAAAGAAAGAAAGAAAGAAAGAAAAAAAAACACATTAGTTTAAGTTTCATTTCTAGTTAGAATCTAGACAAGCTGTTGTCGCTCACTACAATCACTATGCTGTATGCTACGTGCTCAACCCTTACACTGGGGGGGGGGGGGGAGAAATCAAGCTAGCAATAAGAAAAAAAAGACAAAATTTATGAGTCAAGCATGAAGAACACAATGTATAGCCGCTGTCACTGAACATCGAAGTCGTAATCGAGATTTTCCGCTGTCTGTGACTGAATCTGAATTCTGTAAGAAATGTGATACGTAAAACTTTGAGTGATTATTTTGTAACAATTTGACACAGATTTGCTCAACCAACGCTACATCGAGATACGATCTGTGTAACGTTAGTACTGACTAACATGTTAGTGGGAAAGATTAGCAACGAGCTTTACTAGGAATAACTAACGTTAGACTCTAACGTAAGATCTAACTGTTAGGTCTGGCCTAATAGTATGTCTACATCTGAATTAGATAGTGGACCGGGTCTAACAACAGTAACAATAACAGCTTTGTCAAAAGAAAAGGGGGATCAGATTTAACTACTTGTCTTCCGATGTCAACTAATGTTAAACTTGAATTTAAAATGTATAAACTCCCAACACTAAACAGTTAGCCATGCCAACTAACGTTAGACATTTTCCTCACTTCACTTGACTTTGATTTGATTGCCAACATCTTCTAACGTTCGTCGTTAGCTTAGCCACAACTGTTAGTTACTTTTCAACCTGGTCCAAATAATATTTTCAAACCAGTAGCCGATTTCTTCATCAAATAGCAGTGAATAGGAAATATTGTTATTTATTATTTATCATGGTTATTGATGGGGGGGGGGGGGGGGAATAATTCAACAAAAGAACTCGAAAGATCAATGAGCACTGCAAGAATTTTCTGATGACGTCCCGCCCGACACTCCGGGCAAGCTGTCAAGACCAAGAGGATTCTAGTGGCAAGCAAGCCGAAAATAAAACTCTCGACGATGAAAAATGTATTGAAAGTTTGAGAGTAGATTGCCCAAAAATTTATTCATCAAAACACCTTTGCAACTTCTGAAAATGTAAATAAATACCAGTCATGCCAGTAGATCACTCACAATGTTCGGACTTCTTTTCAATATAAGTGAATTTAAGAAATTCAAGCATAATTACAGTTGTACTCACCGACAAACTTCTCCCCCCAAAATGATCATTCTGTGCGGGTGACGTCATCACAGCCAACTAAGTAGCGGAAGTGATGAAAAAAGATCATATTTCTTCTCGATCCATTTGTGACAGAGTAAAATGTTTCACTCGGTATTTTCATAGCTGGGAGAGCAATTACGGAAAGAAGTTCAAGTTAGTTCAACCACAGGGAAATCAGATCACAAAGAGAAGGCATGAATATTGTTAATTTGGCTTTAGGTGGCAATGGGTTTATTATATTTGTCAACTTCGATCAGTCATTACTTGATAAAACAGTATATATGAAAAAAATAATGTCTCGAACAATACTTGACCTAGACTACAGCTCCTCGTGAAGGTACAGCAGAGAAGTAATTAGACTTAATTAAAGATGTAAAGATCAAAACAAAATTAACTCAACATGAAAAGAAGCAATTTTAAATGAACTTACACTCAACTCAAACTAAACGAAACTTAAAATAAACCAACGCAACACTGTACGGAAAGATGGGATGCACTCATGAGGGGATATCTGTGCATTCAAGAGAAAGAAATACATGTATCACAAAATGAAATGTATATGTACAAAAATCAATAACGTTTCTCCACTAGCAGCTAAATTACTTTGTGTATCAAGCCCTTCAATTACTGTTCACTTTTAGTTATCGCTGTTATAACTGAACATTTTTCTAATTCATCTGAACATTTTTCTAATTCATCTGAGTTTGACGTATAATCTTACAATAACAATGATCGAGTACAAATGCGAATAATATTTTATCAGTTTACTGCATGTCAGAAGTACCAAGACTACTACAAAAAATAAGAATACCATAAAAGAAAACAAGATTAAAGAACTATATACATTAAAGAACTATATATAAAAAGAGTGACATTCACCTCTGAAGACCAATGTAACGGACAGGATATAAGGGGCTTCACCAGGTTACACAGGAGCCATCACTCATACCTAAAGATGTGCAACATTAAAAATACAAACTTGTGTAATCCTACATGTATAATTACCGATAAACAATCCGATTAAATGTCAAGTGTGAACACACCCTCATACTCTTCTTAGGTTAGAAACTTGCCGCTATAGTGGACTATGCTTGATTAGCACAGGAGGTACTACCAATGTGAATAGACCCTAAGTTCAGCTAAAACAATAAGCTGCCATCCCTGTCCCCAGTAAAGTCAATAGCATATGTAGGCTGACCATTCCACACATACTCTAGTCTACGTACTCAGACACTGATAACCATACTTGCACACATGGTCAAGCACATGTTAAGTGTATATGAACTATAAGCTTTGTATAGCAACAAATAATGAACATGGCAATAAAAGAAGTACTGAATGCATCAATACCCATATGTTCTACATATATTCATCCATCAGAACATATAAACACAAACAAAAATATACTAGAATATCCACTCAGACAAAGTCACGCTCTCATTATATATAGCTTGTCTAAGAATCATCTCGTGCCTCATCTGACGTACAGTACAAATAAGTTAATCCCACTGAAGTAAAACTTGTAATTATTCTCCAGAGCGTATATCCATGACTTAATAACAAAATCATTCTCATTGCTCCCATGTAAGATATTGTTAACATACTCCAGTAGTACTTATAGACTATAGTACTGTACTAATTGCATATATTAGGAGACAACACTGGCTGACATAATACTGACAAAACTTTTAGGAAAATAGAAACATAATGATACCAAACTTAGGAAAGTACAATCAATAACTGATACATACGTTTTCACAGTAAAACAGGAAAAGTGGTCCAGTTGTCTCAACAAAGAAATTGTCTTCCTTGCACCAACATTATATACAGTGCTCTTCTGATGGGAGCAAGTGGTGAAGTGGTCTCATGTCCCCTTCCCGACCCACAACGCTGGGAACCCTGTCCCTTATCTACACACCAGGGATTAGGCTTAATTGGTCAGGCTACTTTCATATAAACAACACATTCCTGGGAGTGCACTAAACTGACTGTATAAATTGCTTACATGTATAGTACAACAAATGGTCAGTTGATTCCAAATCTGGACATAATTTAGCAAATCATACATAATAAATACCTTGCTACTGCAGTATAAATACTATTGTATGCAAAGCTAATTAATGAAGAAAATGACAAAGGACGGGGGGGGGGGGGGCTATAGGATGCACAAGGAGCATGAATAACATATCAAAGATAATAAAATACTATAACATTAACATTAAATATCAAAATATGACCTCAGGGTTACATATCCCCTGACACATTCATTTAAATATTTACCATATTCATAAGACAGGGTCCAATCAAAATTTGAGAATATCGCAGTGCGCAAAAACAAAAATGAATAATGCATGAGGAAGAATCGATATTTTCCATTTTTATGGCTACCGGAATAGTATCGGGGGCTTCGGGAACGTTCAAATGTCCCCCCGGAAGTCAGATTGCAATACGCTTAAATACGCTTAGCCTGAATGGTGACGCAGTGTCATATATGCAAATGAGGAAAATCCGCGGGTGCTTCATTTCTGTCTATACGATGTTATATGTCTACGGTTCTTACCAAAAGTGCGCGCACGTACGCACGCGGGCCCGGAAGGCCATCCCCGGTCTCTTGTCTTCGTTTTCCCAAATACCCTAGGGTGTTCTGGAAAACGAAGTCCGAAGACCGGGGACCCATGTTTTTTGTTTGATCGGCATTCATAGGTCTAATAACAAGCCCTAATTATAAATACGATGTTGATAACAATGATGGCAATAAAAACACTAATAACATACATTCTGTTTTTATCTTCTCTTGATATCTATTTGTTTTTCCTTCTCTCTCTCTCTCTCTCTCTCTCTCTTTCTCTGCTTTCTGCCAGTTCCTTAACGTGTCCCCTGCTTCCTTCCATTTACAATATAGCTTATAAGGAATTTAAAAAAAAATCCATTTCCGCCTTTCAACTTGAATCTATTAACCCGTTGAACACGACTTGATTTCAGTATAATACACATTTGCCATAGACCCTAGCCCGAGTTATCTCGAGCATAGGGCGCAACGGGTTAAATTGTTTATTTTTTAATAATTGTTTATTTGTGTTTTTTTGTTTTTAATTGCTTATTGTTCTTACAACTGCTATTTCGACTACTGATCTATATCATATTGTAATTGTTTGTAAGCATAATTGATTCTAATTAGGGTCTATCTCTTGTTGTTTTGTATCATAATTATTTTCATCTGTCCAGGACTAGGATGTAAAAACGGATGCTACTT
Organism: Echinometra lucunter; assembly: GCA_029962745.1. Taxonomy (NCBI): domain Eukaryota; kingdom Metazoa; phylum Echinodermata; class Echinoidea; order Camarodonta; family Echinometridae; genus Echinometra; species Echinometra lucunter. Next base: position 47,369 of record JAPZVO010000157.1, on the reverse strand, counting down.
TTAATCTGATTCTTGCATTATTTCAATATAAAATGACAAGCATATAATTTCACTACTGTGAAAATCAACTACAGTGAAACTTGTCTATAATGGCAACCCAAGCGAAACCAAAGAAGGGCCTTTATAGACAGGTGGCTGCTTCAGACTGGTTCTTAAAAACTACAAGTTTAAAATTTTCATTTTTTTAGTAGTGGCTGCTATAACAGAGATGTCTTGTGTTATATTGGAAATAAAACCTAAACCTGAACTTGAACTAGATAGCATAGAGTTGACTGCGTGTGAACCCGTTCAGAGGAGAAATAGGTAAAGGCGATCCCCGGTCTTCGGTCTTCGTTTTCCAAATTACCCTATAGGGTTTCCTGGAAAACAAAGACCAAGACCGGGGATCATGACCCATGTACTAGAATCGGCGTGCATGTGCTAGCATAGTACACCCTAGACCGAAGTGTTCTGTCTCTAACAGTCGTCGTTAGCCTCGTATTTTGGTAGGGTCGGCACTCCTCCTTTATAGAGACAGAAGCGCCCTAACGCGATGTCCATGCAATCTCATTGTGCTGGGGCAGCGCAATGAAAAACTCTCTCAAATTAATGCTTGTCACATTTTTCATGGATTTTACATGTATCATAATACGGTATATAGTATACAGTTTACCAATGTTTAGTCTTGTTTCTTCTCACTCATCATTTTCAGGTGAATTCAGGGTCCTAACGTTAGGTCCTCTCGGTTGAAAATCTTGCCGCAGCCAACCTCTATCTCTAGCTCTATTCGCGCTCGCCTCCGCGCTTTTCGCAGGGAGCCGAAGATCAGCGAATTTGCGACTCGCATTTCAACCGTACAATCATATCAACGAGCTACCAATACGAAACAACAACAACAAAAACATCGTTCGTACGTATATGCCCAAACGTACGTACGTGGTCGATCGTTTGAATACGGCCGGTTGAAATGCGATTTTGTACTCACAAACCCTGAAACCAACCATAATTTGGAATGAAAAAAGTGTAAGTTAGATGCAAACGGCAATTTTATTATCCTTCTTCTCACGAAACAATCACTTAGAGGACCACTTTGCTTGAATTTGAAAATGCCGTTATGTGCCTCCCGCAGCGTGATACGCCAATACATACAGTACGGTAGGGTGAGTCATACGCGCATGCGCACTCCTTATGTCTATTCTGTGCAACCGACCCTCGTATATTTTTCAAACATTGGTTAACATTTTTGATATTTAAAAATACTTCCCGTGGATATTATACTTTGAAACTTTCTGACTGATATTTTTACACTATAACCCTTATGTTTATCCCATTTTCAAGCAACAAAACAAGTTGTTTTTTCTTAATCTTAACAATGTTAACCAATGTCTTTAATTGTTCCTTAATTCATCATTGTATTTGTACTTTTCCCCTCTCTTTCTTTCTTTCACTGCACCCTGGGCACTCCGCAGAGTGGATTTGGCGCATTACAAATTCCATCTATCATTATTATTTATTATAAGTGGTCTAACCATGGATAGCCAAATGTAACACCAATCTCTTACCGCAAATGTTCGTTCTTTCAGCATTTTTTTGGTCCTCAAAGCATTACAAACTGCCTGGGAATAATAATGTCGTGTTGGGATCGGATTTATTTTGGTTCTTCCAGTGTAGAGAATATATGCACAAAAACTGAAAGTCAGTTTAAGGATAAAGTTATAACATTTATTCAGGTGATGAACAACTCCAACATAAGGATGACAAACATAAGTCTAGAGTCAGTCTGATGGTGACTGTACTCTGATGATGTCTTAACGTTTCGGCGTCCAAGTTCTAAGTCCCCTTCCTATAGAAAAACTTCCTAACAGGTAACTTTTTGTGAGGCCTCACTTCACTGGAGTAACTAACTTCTAACATTCTTATTGGTCTAAGATATCTGTCAATTATAGTTACTATGGGACTTTGGGGGAGTGGTGAAGGAAGATGTAATGAGTGTGGTTGGTCCTGTGAGTCTTCACGGGGTCATCGCCCATGGGACAAAGAACTCATTAATGTTGCTTATATAATCTTTTAGGGATGCTTGTTTATGGTTAATAGTGTTGCGTCAGAATAATAGAGGGTCTGTGTAATTTTGGAATTGGAGTTTAATCCATGCTTAGATCAAAGGGTAACAAAGGGTAATAAAAATACAATAGTGGATAATCTCAGGAAATGGGGGCAATAAAATATGTAGTCAGGAATTGGGGCTAAGGGAATAAACAAAGAGTTGACACCTACTACATAACAATAACTACAATAGTTTCCGTGATCAGTAAAAGCATGAGACCAGAAACATAGTAACCACAATGAACATAAAAGACGTAGACGGGTTGTCAAATTTGGCCACTAATAGTCAAGCCACAGACACTGGCGTGCATGAAAATAGCATTTTCTGCACATAAAATTCAGTATTAGGGGTAACTTATATGAGAAGTGGCATATTTGGGGCCAAGGCGAGGGAGCGAAGCGACCAAGTGGGGGAGGATGTGGGAGGGGGTATTTGAGATTTTTGAAAATTCGTGCATGAAAATGGCATTTTCTGCACACTAAAATTCAGTATTAGGGATCTAACTTATATGACTTGCTCGCCGATCAACAGAGGGGGGGGGGGGGGGGGGCATGGCCCCCTTGTGCCCCCTATCTACGCCAGTTAAACCATGCTTTAACTTAGTACACCCTTGTAAGAATACGGGTCCTTATTTTTATCCATGGAAACCACTGATTTTACCGGCCGCTACATGAAAGTGGGTGCTAAAGAAAAGTGGCCGCTATTAAGACAGGTTTGACTGTATATCATAATTCATAAGTGCATGTACGCCCTGTCAGAAGAAAGAGAGAGAGAGAGAGAGAGAGAGAGAGCTAGAGAAACGATCCCCAATCTTCGGTCTTCGTTTACCAGAATATCCCAGGGTGTTCTGGAACACGAAGACCGAAGACCGGGGACCCATGTTCTTTGTTTCATCGGCTTTCATAGGCCTAATATCATGCCCTAATTCTGAAAATATTTGAACGATAACAGCCCGAGGAGGGGGGGGGGGGGGGGGTCAACTCAGATATATTGGTGTATACGTGCGTGTCCATGGGTTGTGAAAATACCCCCTACTTCGATAAAAATAAGACCCCTTAATGAGGATTTTGCGTGCTTTCTTAAACAACTAAACCCCCTAAACATGTTTGATTGAAATAATACCCTCTAAGCACGTTTGTATAAAATATGAATCCCTAAACAACATAGAAACTAACCTGTGTAGACCAAAATTCAGGACCAACTTTTGCTAACTGGTATATTCTTCACCTTTTGCTTGCTGAAAATCCCCGAAAATGTCCCAAAGTGTTCTGTTCACATAATGGTACTGAAAATTTACCCCCTTAACGCGTTCCACCACACTAATGAAAAACTTCGAAAAGCACCCCTTTTTCTTGAAATTCAGTATTTTAGGACCCCTTTTAACGCGTAACGCGCGTTACGCGTTTCAAATGAAAAAGACCCCTTTTTACGCGTTTTCTTGGACGCGCATGTGTTTGTTTGTTTGTTTGTTTGCATTTATTTCTGCGTTCAAAAACACAATACAAAATTATTTATAATTACAAAATACAAAATAATTCACAATATAAACAATGTGGTCATATTACATAATAAATACAAATAAGGATGTGAGTATAAATTAATCTTTTATAAATGTAAACATATATATATAATGTAATAAATGAACGCAGGAGACCGCCATCGTGAGCGGTTAGGCTTGAATTGATGGCGGCCTCATAAAATAATATACCCGAGTGCCCCCCCCGGAAATAACAACCAAAGACGTTTTAAATATATAGCTAGACAGAAAGCAGCACGCGCGGAAAGCATTACGCCTATGGGTTAAGCTCCGCCCAGCTTTCGTCCATTAGAAGCCGAAAATAAGCCCTTTTAAATATTCATGAATCGAAATAAGCACCTTTGATTGGATTATAGCCTCATGAATATGTATTTACTTCGATAATATCGTTCTCGAAATAATGGTTATTCATTTGACCTTATTACGTCACAGTTATGCAAATTATTATGCATGACGTGCTTACTCGCACAAAGTTAGAGGTTTCTACTTTACGAGAAAAAGTGAGTACCACTGCAATTATTATTAAGTATCAGAAATTGACCATTGGTTTCAAAATAGTTGCTATTCTTCTCAATCCAATAATCTCTTTTCATTATTTGAAACAATAGCTAACAGCTGATTTCGAAAGAGCTAGAAACAATGTACTCTCGAACTTACAGTTTTGTTTTCATCGTCATGAGGTAGATTGACCGCGGGTGTCGTTCTTGCACCATGTACTCGTGGTAGCTTCCCGGGCTAGTGCCGGGGGCCATCTATGATAATTCTGGTGTTCACGTTGACCGTTCTTGAACGGTTTTGATATCTAAGATTGTTCAAATCAGAAGTTTGGCGTCATGAATAATAAAATTCAGACCTAGATTAGACAACAGGACTTTTGTGAGTGAGCAATCAAGCAGAATTTATTAGATTATTACTAGACCGCTAGTGTGTGAAAACTAGATCTAGATCTAACGTTAGATCTAGATCTAAATCAGTAATGCTATTTGGACTCGCTGAGAGTGACGCTGCATTGCAGACTGGAGAGCACACAATGAACACACTGTATACGTCGACGGCCCCGGTTGATTTTGCCAGTGTTTTTATCTCTTGTTGAAACAATTATTGAGTGACCTTTATTTAGGTCTAGGTCTTACTATCCACATTCATCAGTTTACAAGATCTAACATTAACAGTTATCAGAAATTCTGTTTAAAAAATCTAATTTAGATCTGGACACACTACACTTGGAAGGGATCAAGTTGACTTTATTTATATTCATTTATGCACTTTACCATGTCCATAAACAACGTTTGTGTATTTTTTTATACATGAAAATAAATTATCTTGAAATATTGAAGTCTTGTTCAACCTCCCAGTCTCACCCCACCTCTTCTGAAGAAAGAAAATGCTGCTGTTTGCAGAGAGTGCAGTTTGAAGTAACTATCAAACATCATATGGTAAATGTTGTAATCTACTTGGTTGCAATTTTGCTTTCCTCTTCTTTCTTTTTTTCCCCACAGATGGATACATTGGAACTGGAAGGCTGGAAGAATTCGACTGATGAACATCACTACATGTAATATAGGCCCCACGTGAATCAGACAATCCTCTGAAGTGACAGGTAACGACACAAATTTCCAGAACACTTTTCTTTCTTATTCACATTATGATTACAGTAATGAATTTGAGGGCACTCCGGTAGAGCGTGGACTGTAATTATTTAATAGGCTATGTGTAACTTTAGTTGGACTCACTACAGGTTGGAGAGTATACAATTAAAACGCTATGCTAACGAGTTGATGCTTTTGCCATTTCATTGCTCTTGTAAACTCCAAACATCTGAAGTAGAAACAATTATTGAATGACCATCATGACAATTAGTCTATGTCTAACTGTTAAATCTGGCTAAGAATGACCACATTTTTCAGTTGAAAAGTTGAGCTAAAAAGAGTTAAACCTCTGGAAGTCTCTCAAAATCTTGAGTAGATCTGGACAAACTTTCACTTAGCCCTCTCACCCTACCCCCTTCTGAGCATAAATGTATACAGAAGATGCTACTGTATGGATGCTATTCCATGTATTTGATTTATTCAGTTTTATTGTTAGCTTTTCTAGTGATTTCTATTATTTCAATTTTGGAGGGAGGGGGAGGGGGTTGGTGCTATTCAGATACTTGTTTACATGTATGGTTTCTTTGTAGTCTGCTTAATGGCAGTTTACAATAGTCCTGTGCAGTGGCGGCACCAGGATTGTTAAAGTGGGGGGGGGGGGGGGGCAAATGGAGGGAAAAAAAAAATGTTGGGGGGGGGGCAGGGGCAGTCAATTTTTTTGGGGGGTGTATGGAAAAATCGAGCGTGAAGCGCGAGTTTTAGTCGCTGGCGTAAATCCACTTTGAGGAGGGGGGGGGGGATAATTGAATTTTTGGACTATTTTCTTTTCATCTTACACACATTTTGATATCAAGTTTGCGAGCGAGCGAAGCGAGTGAACAGAAAATAACCGCTTCTTGGGTTTTTTAATCGCATTTTTGAATAAATACTCTGAAATATAATGAGCGAGCGAAGCGAGCGAGCCAAAAATGGCTACTTTTCTTGTTTTTAATCGCATTTTAGAAAAGAAATTTTAAAATATGATGAGCGAGTGAAGCGAGCGAGCCAAAAATGACTTTTCTTGTTTTTTAATCGCATTTTAGAAAAGAAATTTAAAAATACCCACTTTTTGGGTTTTTAATCACATTTTCGAATAAATACTCTGAAATATGACAAGCGAGCGAGCCAAAAATGGCTACTTTTCTTGTTTTTAATCTCATTTTAGAAAAGAAATTTGAAAATATGATGAGCGAGCCAAGCGAGCGAGCCAAAAATGGCTACTTTTCTTGTTTTTAATTGCATTTTAGAAAAGAAATTTAAAAACATGACGAGCGAGCGAAGCGAGCGAGCCAAAAATAACTTTTGGGGTTTGCAATCGAAGTTTTGAAGAGCGGAAAATGGTATTTTAGAGCACTTCATAGCTTGAATATGATGCTTATGACAACATCTACTTATTTACAAATTACTGTATAATTTTTCTCTTCAGTCCTCAAAATTTCTGGGGGGGGGGGCAAAGCTTCTGAGGGGGGGGGGCAAATGCCCCCCATGCCCCCCCCCCTTGTGCCGCCACTGGTCCGATTCTATTTTCGTGGCAGAATTGAAACATTTTATGGAGGTGGATTCAACAGGCATATTATGTAAATGTTTGTAACTCGATGGTAAGTTTTTCTATTTCTACATGAAGGAAATCTAAAATCTTGTATACACCATGGAAAGATAACTACAATTTGATAGAACTATAAATACTACATGTATATTTCAATGTAGTCATAGAATTAGAGAAGCGTTTGAGCTCGTAAGAGCAGCTCTCATCTCCTCTCTTCTGCCTCTCTGTGATATAGAACCTACTGCATGTTTTCCAATTATCTTGGAACTACATTTATCATTCAAGTCAGGGATTCAATAGGACCATTTGGGGGCAGGTTCCGTCACTGTTTTAGCAACAGATATAGAACTTTGAAAATGGGATCTGCCTTGCCTTGGAAGTGAAAGCTGTAGCCATTTTCTACACAGTAGGTTGTTGACCACTCAAGCAGACCCTACAAGTCAGACTGACAATGCCAGGATTAAACTCTACAATGAAGGTTTTGTGTGTTGTTCTTTTGAGAGTCACTAACCTATTCATCGGCATAGCTCATGTTAAACCTTATCTATTCATTGGTGAGGCACATGAGAGTTTGCTTCTTTGAAGCCCTAATGTTGGAAAGGCACATTCTGTCAGTGCTAATACCAAAGCTGGGAGTATCTTCTGTGGTAAAAGAATTGCATACTACAGCAACAGTGACTGCACATTTCAGATAGAACTTCTGAAATCAGGAGATGTTCAATCTAACCCCGGTCCTGAAACTGGAAATGAAGAATCTGCAAATTATTCTTGCACGACAAAACCTCGAACATCACCACATCGATCACTGCATTCCTTATTCAGCTAGGATCATACACACAACAGGAGCTTTTGAATCGTGTTAATTATCGATTAGACAACAAAGTATGTGCAAACATCAAATCACTGGGAATAAATGCAAGACCGAAAATTAGACGTGGTAACAAAGGGGGCAGGAACAGACGCAATAAATGTTTAATTGCAGATGACGTGTCCAGATGTCAGTTTGGAGTGTGGAATGCCCGTTCAATTAAAGGAAGTTAGCATGGTGTGTGATCTCATCATTTCTAAACAGTTGGATATTCTTGCCCTAACTGAAACATGGCTATGTGGAGATGAGAGGGATAATGGCCCTATTGCAGATCTTCTGGCCACTCTTCCAACTCACACTTTTCTGCACATCTGCCAGAAAGAATCGAATTGGTGGTGGTGTTGGTGTATGTTTACGTAAAACATATAGGCCGGAATTCACAAAAGAGGTTTAATTTAGTACCAGGTTTAAACCCCCTCATGGTTTTTTTAGTCCATAGTTTAAACCTCCCCATGGTTTAAATCCATTTCTGATTCACAAACGATGTGCTATTTAGTCCATGGTTTAAACCAGGTTTAAACCAGGTTTGAACCTGGCCATGGTCTAAACACCGTACTAAATTTGATACATGGTTTAAACCTGGTTTAAACCATGGACTGAGCATGCGCAGTAGAGCAGTAGCTGTCTGCTACTGCATCTTGACATGACAGTAGCTGTCTGCTACTGTCAAGATGGCGGAGAAGGCTGGCAGCAGTCAGCAGGGTACAGGATGAGAAAGGGGAAAAATTGGCAGTTATGCGAGCGAAATGAACTTTTGCAGTTGATCAGCGATAGAAGGGAAATCCTACTTTGCACGAAGACAGATATTGATACAAATTTTGCAAAAAACAAATCATGGGAGGACGTACAGTGCCAGGGGAACTCCGAGGAAAATTTGGGAAAGTGGTCGATCGTTACAGCAGATGAAAGAGCGGTGGAAGAGGGTGGCAAGAGGGTGGCATAAATGCTAAAAAGCAATATTCATGCTACTCCAAGAATTGGAAGTGGAGGTGGAAAAACAGGAGGAGGACCACCACCAACTGTTCCGCAGCGTTATACTCCTCGTACTAAAGGATTTATGCCCCAGTAGGCCGTGGGACGACCACTCGAAAACGGCTTATTAGTTTTCGAGTTTCGTTAACGTGGTCAGGGGCATTAAAAAGTAAAAATCAAAATTACCTTTAAAATGTGCCAAACAGAATCCCGATGTTCATTTTGACTAATCCTGCTCAAAGACGAGAAATATAGCAACACTTTACAGCGAGTAAAGCCCTGGCCTGGCCTTTCGATACTTAGACCGCGTACCGATCTAGGATCTAACGTTAGCTAGGCTAGGCTATGCATGCGCTAGTGCTAGCCTAGCCTAGCGCCTATACCTAGCTAGGCGCCTAGCTATCTTCCATTTGAAATGTCAATTTATTCCCTATGCACCCCTCCAAAAAAAAAACCCTGGCGCCACCCCTGATTTGTCATGTACCTCTGATATTTCATTTGAGAATGGGATCTTTAATTTTGTGTATTTGCATTTTGTGATATATTTCTTGTGGGGCACTAATAAGGTTTTCAAATAGCTGTCATTGCCTAAAATTAGAAAATGAGAATTTTAATGTCTCTATTTCAAAAAAATATTCTGTACTTGATCTGTTCCAGAAAGTCACCCAACTCATCCATTTCAACAAGCAGCTTATCAAAGCTTGACCACATCATCATTTCAAGACACTTCCAGAAAGACCACATTTGCACATGCACAATCATACACCACAGAAACATGGCCGTACGCAGACATATTTTTCCGGGGGGGGGGGGGGGCAAAATGCGTACAAATTTTCGAAGAAGCTCAAAAGCGAGAGAGCGAAGTGACCAAGTTGGTCATGAGAGCACTTTTGCATTTTTATAAGTGTAACTGAAAGATTTGGTGCACACTTTTTGTGGATTTTGTGAGAATTTTCAGTAAAAAAATGCAAATTTTCACAATTTCAGGGGGCGAATGCCAACCCCCCCCCCCCCCCCTGCCGGCCTCTCCCCCCGCTGCATACAACCATGCACAGGAACACATTTCTGTAAAATTTAGAATTTTCAACCAGACATCTTCAAACTTTTAGGCAAGTACATACTACATTTTGCTCACACACCACCAGTTTTTTTTTTCTTGCATCTGCTATATCTATAATGTAATGATGGCATTGTTAGAAGTAAATAAATCATTCATTCATATCATTCTAGCATTTGTTGTACATGTATTTCATCCATATCAAAACGAAACGTAACGAAATGCGATTAACAGTATATACATTACACGTTACAATTGCCTCCCACTCCCTTAAAAAATAATGAATAAAATAATAAGAAAAGGAAACAGAGATTTTTTTTTTAATTTGAAAAAACATTAGAAAAACAAAATAAGAATGAAAAATCTCTTTTGGGTCTGTATCTGTTACAAATTTTTGGTTGATATTTTTCTGACCATGAAATTCCTTTCTCTGTATTTTTTTTTTTTTTTTGATTTATTTACATGTATCTAGTACTCAATCATTTTTACAAGCCAAAGCACACTCAATGATTTCTACAAGGGATCACAATCACTTCATGAAAATTGAAAATATGAATCACTGATCTTTCACTTGCTAAACTAAGAAGAAAATTCATTATGCATGACAATGGTGCTGAATTTATCAACCGTCCAACTTTCTAAAATACATACTATGTATGACAATTGAATAGAAAATGTAACATGTATATCATCACTGAACTTGTACTACTAATTTCTTTATAAATAGGTGTATAACAGCATAATCTAAAGTAGAAAATGTCCTGTATATATATATATATATATATACCCCAATCTTTCACTTTTCACTTGCCAAACTTTAAAAAATATGTGTTAAAAACAAAGGTAAAGCATTAAATGCAGCACACACTAGTATATTAACTTAATTGCATGTGTACATTCAAATATAAGAGAATAAAACACTGTCCTGCTTTGACATTATCATAATCATTATCATTATTATCATTATTATCATTATTATCATTATCATTCTCATTATTATCATTATCATTATTATTACTATTACTATTATTACCATCATCATTATTCATTTGACTAGACTAAAAACAAAAGCACAGGTACAGTACATCAATAGCAGCAGATAAATACATAATAAGAATGAAAGAACATGTAAAAAAGATTAGGGAGCAGCAAGTGGTTCAGGGTGCACAAAAGTGAAGTACAGCACTGTTGCCCAGAGGCATGTGCCCCCACACCTGCTACTCCCAAGATATACACGATAAAACTTTCATACATAAAATATAGTACATAATGATGAGAGTTATATCAATAAATAGTAGATAAATTAAGCTTACTCATTAAAAACTGATATAAAAAATTGAATTAAAAATGCTATGTACAAAATCTATTCCTAGAATATTTAGAAAAAGTTGTAATGTGAGTTGCATGCAATAAGCAAAGCTATTCTATAATCATAATCACATAGCCAATGCTGCAGATAGTAGAAATGCACTGCTCTCTTTTTGTTGTTGTTGTTGTAATTATGTGTTTTATTTGCTTTCCAATTACACATGTTCACAATATTTACATGTTATTGGTAATAATTTGACAAAGATCCAGTATACTTTACCATGCCTTCAGTTTGGCTGCAGCCTTACAATAAAAATTAAAAAATAATAATGATAATAATAATAAACACCGCTGATTGAGTGTTATATTGACTTTGCACAAGAATTATATGTAAAAATTGCCTGCAAGTGAGGAAGAAGCTTCCAATCCCTCTACATTTCTTACATACTTAAAAACATCTCTGTTAATATAGTCATACTAAAAGTTTTTGGCTCTCATTATCCTCTTCTCAATTACATCTCAACAAAGTACTTCATAACTACGCTGATATTGCCAGTCTGCTGGGTTCTCTTCCTCTTTGGTTTGCTTGCTGAACATCCTGTAACAATTGCATTGGCATGGTCTGGATCTGGAGGATCAATGTGTGAATACCTACAGGTTACATGGAAAACAATGAAAGAAGCAGAGGGGAAAACAATAAATATGTGAATAAAAAGAAAAACAAAAACAAACTCTTAATTCATTCTCCAAGCTGTTCTTACAACCTATTTTCATTTTGAAATAATCAAGTCTCATTGCAATTTCATTCCTAAATGTACCAATATCAACAGGAAAATGAAAAAAAAAATCTATCTATCATGATGTCTGTCTCATTCAATCAGCTACAAAAGCAAAATGGGAAGTATAGTACACTGTATGCTTTATTGATAAGCTTCATGGTTATTTACCAGAACAGACTATTATTTGTTTTCAATGAATGTGAGATTAAATTGTTTCAAATCCATGACTGGGACAACAGAATCAATCTAATTCATGCTGAACCAAACTAATCAAATTCACTACAGCATAATTTATTTCTATCCACTATTGTGAATTACATGCACCAATAATGGATCAACAGTACTAATTATAAAAACTGGTCACAGGGATTATATTAATTAATCTTCAGTCATTCACTGAAATTACAGAAGAGCAAATCATATAGAATTAATCTAATTTTCAATATTACTTTCTGCAGAAAAATTGGATACCACAAAAAATAATAAGCAAGCTACTTACACCATGCACAATTCATGTGCCCCTATTGAAATATCATATTTCTGTATGGTACATGTATAGGGTTGGAAAAGATGCTTCATGATAACATGCAGATGCTAGAATTATAGTGATCTCAACCTGCCTTTGACATCTTAGACTGACTTTCGCTCAAATAAAACAGGAATATTCCACTAACACACATACACACCATCCAAGTTTGGCAATAATGGGTGCATGAAGACTATCTCATCATAATAATGATGGTACATGCTTATATAGCACCTAACACTTTCTTCATCTGAAGTCCCTAAGCCCTCTACAATAGTGTAGCACTATTACCATGGCTCTAGCCAAGCAGTTGTTACACGCTCTGCATTTCAAGGAAATAAATTCCAACCATGTACCCATTTACCTCACTTGGATGGAGTGCAGCACAATGTGGATGAACTTCTTAGTCCCTTGCATACCATTCCTGGCTTAGTGAGGAACATTAGAGAAATCAGTAATGCATACACAACAAAATCAGTCGAACCTGTATATTGACGGAATATTTATTCTTCCTGTTTTAGGAAGTACTGGGCTTGTTCCCCACCAGGACTCCTGATGTAGACATGAGCACCTAAGACTTCAGGAAATCTGCAGTACTCGCAGAATTGCTGTTTGGTAGTTCAACTTCCTCTCTCGTAGTTGGAAAACTCATAAATGCCCTTTTCCTTCTTGTGATAGCTTCGGAAACCTCTTTGATAACTCTGCAAAAACAGAAGACTGTGATAATGATGCCTCGTCATCATGCATCCTCTCGAATGAGCCTGCAATTTGACATGAAATTGTATTAATAGAAATTTGGTTGGAAATTATATCCTTATGGAAATATGAATCTTCAGCAGTGCGCGGCCAGAATTTATGCCTCCACCCTCGTCAGATCCGAAATGTATGGCACATTCACAATGATTTTTCTTTACTTTCAGGTATCCCATGATATATCTTTGACCTTGAACTTTGGCCTTGTGACCCCAAACCTATTCAGACCGTTGTCATATGCATACATGAATCAAGTTCCAATTTGAACTTCAAAAGGGTTCTCGAGAACGAACCATTTCCATCTATAGAATTAACTCTGATCTTGGAATAATGACGTTGAAATCCCAAAATCTAATCAGAGCATTTTTTCTCCCATATGCATACATGAGCCAAGTTTGAAGTTGATCTGTCAAGTGGCTGTTGACTTATCGCCACAAAGAATCATTTCTATGTACAAACTGACCTTTGACCTTGAGGCCTAAATTATTTCTCTATTTACAATAATGAAAAATAAATACATACATGCACTTCATTTCAGGTAAAAAATAAACACTCACCAACACATAAAAACGTAGAGCTGTCATAACTTGCACCAGCACAGGAAGCGGATCATTCTGTTCTGTGTTCCTTCTCAAATCTCCTTCAAGCATGTTGATGAAGTAGAGTGCAGTCTCCTTCAAGAAGCAATGCCTCAGTCAAAAAGCTTCATCCTCATACAATTGAAAAAGATTTCGTCAGTCTATGAGATGTCGCTCAGGTCCGACAGGTCTCTGTATATAAATAGGAGTTAAAATTATATGAAATAATTATGTGATACTGAATGAAAACAGATAATCTACCAGTACCATAATGCTTTTCATTATAAAACATATACCGGTATGCATTGTTCTGTTCCTTAAGAATAACATTCCAAAACTTTAACTGCAGCACTTCAAAACTGAAAGGACATTTCATTTTAAGGGGAATATAGTGAATCTCCATATTTGCCATTCTTTGCAGCAATGAAGTTATTCTCGTTAAGTTTATTCAAACTTGCATTTGTTGGCTATTGGGAGATAACAAGAAATAAAAATTGAGATGAGCAAGGGAACAACATTAAAAAAAAGTGATTGCTGAATGCAGATACATACAGAGAGCCCCCCCCCCCCAAAAAAAAAAAAAAAAAAATTGCATAACAACAGTTTACAAGGCCTAATGCTGAGCAACAGTCAGCAAGTTGATCATCGAGGCTCCATACAGTCTCAAGCCATATCAGGTGGGTAGTGGGGAGGGGGGGGGGGGGGTGGGGGCGATTGTCCCCCCAAACCCTATTATGAAGAAAAAAAAAGAATAAAATAGAAAGAAAAGGAAGAAAAATGCGAGCGCAAGAAAGGCAAGGTTTTAAAAAATAGAAAGAGAGGGTGCAGACAGGAAATAATGCCAAAGAGAGGTCAGACTTTTTACCCTACCCTGCACCCCCCCCCCCCCCCCCAGCACGCGTGAAGCACACGTGGTACGTAATTTGCATGCTTCACATGCTCATCCTTACCATCTCCCCCCCCCCTGAAATGAAATCCTAGCCGCCCACTGATTAATTCCTGTAAAAATCACAGCAACAAATCATACTGACACTAATGCAGCGGTCAATAGGAATCTTGATCCTACCCTGTCCAAGACTTCACCTTTATTGACCTTTGTCTCGAAGTTCCATGGTCAAGATTCGCCCACCATTCCCATTCATTTTAAAAAGATTGGGTGAAGATTCACCATTTGGTGTAATCTATTGGTACGAGATTCACCACATTCAGAAAATGTTTCGCGAAAGATTCACCATGCCCCACTAAAAATTACATTGCAGATTTACTGCGCCCGCCCCCCCCCCCCCCCCCCCCCCCCCAATAAAATGCAATAAAGATTCATCCAGCCTCAATTTTTGGTAAAGATTCGACGTTGAGTTGACGGTGAATGCTTGACGACCCTTGGACTGGGTAGGGTCAAGATTCTTATTGAACGCTGCATAAGAACATAGAATAGACCCTAAACCTCACCTCTCTTTAACTCTGTCAGTGCGGCGAAGAAACGCCATTTCAGAAGGTACATGTAGAGTCTTACACTTTGCTGAACTGCGTTTACTGCAAAAGTGGGTAGTTTGAACCAAGTGTGCAAGAATACGTCGGCCAGATAGATCCAGATGAAGTTTGCTGGAAATGGCCTATCAGGAAGAATGAAATCATAAAAATTATAAGATAAATTCATCCTATAGTAATATAGGCTACACCTATGTTCCAAGTCTACAAAAAAAAAAAAAAAAAAATGGAATTTATATAAATTTTTCGGTCCGTCAGTGCACTGACGGTCAATTACATGTACACCCTAACTACTGGTACTACAGGCTTCTAAGTAGTTATGTCTAGAGCGGACCCTACACAAACTAGAGGCTAAATAGCCTACAGACAGATTATTTCGGTCTAGATTTAGTCTCCATGGCCAATCCCTCTTTCTGTTCACCTCTGCTTTTTGGAGATCAGCAAAGTCGAGCTCCATTTAAACCATATTCAAACAGCTACGAAATAACAACATCAACGTTCGTACGTACTGTTATATGCCCAAACGAATGATGTTGTTGTTGTTGTTTCGTACTGGTTTCAATATGGCTGAATTGTGAGCTGCACTGCCACTGGAGCTCGAATTCGCTGATCTCCGAACAGCAGAGGCGAACAGCGAGAGGCTGGCTGCAAGATTTTCAATCGAGAGGACCCTCGATTTACCTGAAAATGGAGAGTTAACAGCTCATGAAATTGGTAAGCTAAAGATGATTTGAAAGCCAGATCTCTCCATGGCACTGATCTGGGTTTTTAGACATAAATTTTAATGTATGAACGATGAATTTAGCGTTACGCCTAACGTTAGGTCGTTTTTCAGTGGCTTCTCAGGCGATGGTACTGTCTTTAGGCGCTTCTGTCTCTAAAATGAGGAAATTTTGAGACAAAATTTTTTGAGAGCCAACCCTACCAGAATAAGAGCCTGACGAAATTTTGAGACAGAATTATCAGTCTAACAGTTACCTCACGAGGCGAGGTCAGTGAACTCAGAGTCAGAGTGAGGCTCAGTCTCTGACTCTTGCATGTGTCAATCCCGGGGAGGGGGGGGGGCACTCACCCATGTATGTGCCGCTGTGACGACCCCCATTTTCAACCTTCTCAGGTAGCTCTCATGTCATCATGATATGCGATTTTAACCAACCGCACCTCGATTTGTGTCCGGCTTGTTCCCAAAAAATGCGAGAACAATCCGAACAGCCCAATGCCCGGGTACGCTTGCTCCCTAGTTTATGAGCCGGGCCTAGCGGCAAGCTCAGCTCAGGTCAGCTCCTCGCTTCCGACTCACTCCCTAGACATGCTAGATCTATTATGCGAAAACAATGCGCACAGCCCACTGCCGGGGAAGCACACGCCCGGCCTGGGAACGCTCGCTCCATAGCCTCCTAGCGGGGCCTAGTATCGGCAAGGGCCAAGATGGCAATTTTCTACGTTTCCTGAGTCAGGAAATGTTCAGCTCTTAATACTAGCCTAGAGACAGAGTCTAGATTTTCGATTTACCAGACTCTCACTCTCGGAAGCTGAGAGTGAGACCCTCCAAATTAGCTTTGCCCATGCCATGAGCTCTTTAAC
Source organism: Echinometra lucunter (assembly GCA_029962745.1). NCBI lineage: Eukaryota > Metazoa > Echinodermata > Echinoidea > Camarodonta > Echinometridae > Echinometra > Echinometra lucunter. The sequence continues at coordinate 30,662 of JAPZVO010000157.1, read as the reverse complement.
TGTTAGCTCCCTAGACCCTAAAAAATGGGTTTCCTCAGGTAGCCATTTAGCTCCTAAGCCCCCTGTTTTGAGACTGGCAGAGGCACACCCACTTCCCCAAAAATTTGAGTGCCCCCCCCCCCCCCCCCCGGTCAATGAAAGTTGAATCTGACACAAAATTTGAGCCTGGTAAATCGAAAATCTAGACTAGTATTAAGAGCTTAACATTTCCTGACTCAGGAAACGTAGAAAATTGAAGAAAATTACATCTTGCTTTGGTCAATGCCCAAATTTGCAGTCTGAAACAGTCCCAGGCATGCCAGGTGTAAGTTTGGGCCCCGTCCACATACGCGAGGAAGTACCGGCGATCATCGAACACATAAATGCACGAATGGGACTACGCTCAATCAACTCTTGCGATAAAATTACAGCTCTGCAAAAAAATTCCCGAGGTTGTCATTGCCGTTGCATTCAAACAAACGAAGGGTCATTTAATAACACAAATACGATAGCAATAATATTCATGATCTGAAATATGTACAGTACTTACGACTTTTGACTGCTGACGGCATTTTTGACACGTAAAAACTTATGGTTGTTGGTGCTATTTTTGTCAAAACTTTGTCAAGTTGAAAAAGTGGGCAGATATAGTAGCGAATGCGCATGCGCAGAAATTTAGACCACAGATAAACCATGGATAAACCACCCCTCTGGGCAGACTAAAAATGAGGCCGTATCATGACGTATTTAACCCATGGTTTAATTTAAACCTCTTTTGTGAATCGCTCGTGAGATTTAGTACCAGGTTTAAACCAGGTTTAAACCATGGACTAAAATAAACCACTGTTGTGAATTCCGGCCATAGAGTTCAGCAAAACACGCATGGAACTTGGGAGTCATTCGAATATATTGACCTTATAATATCAGGAACTCCTAGAACCCCCCTTCGATAAGTAGTAGTCTACAGGCCGCAGAGAACTCAGAACCACCAACAGATTATTCATTCGCGAATTGTCATCGTATTTAGAGCTCCTTGTGTCTGATCCAAGCAGACTTTTAATCACTGGTGATTTCAATTTTCATGTGGATGATGTGGAGAATAGGGAGGCCCAAACATTTATAGAACTGATCAGTTCTTTCAATTTAATGCAACATGTTGCAGCTTCTACTCATGAACTGGGGCATACACTAGACCTGGTCTTGTCACGTACTTCGGATGATCTTGTCACCAACGTAACAACCACAGAGTACTTACCATCTGATCATGATGTTGTCACCTGTTTCTTGAGCACGAGAAAACCAGATCCTGTCAAGTTGCGAATTACCACGCGTAAAATAGTTGCCATAGATGTGGATGCATTCTGTAGGGACATTCTTCAGTCAGAACTGTATACTCATCCTTCTACTGACTTAGGCACTCTAGTAGATCAGTATGAACGTGTTCTTAGAGATCTTATGGATAAGCATGCTCCCCTCCTCAGGGGCGTCGCTAGAGGGGGGGGGGGGGTGTGGGGGTGTGACACCCCCCATTAAAAATTCTTGTCGGCAAATTCGCGATCGCTGTCGGCAAAAAAGAGAGAGAGAGAGAGAGAAAGGAGAGGGAAGAGGAAGGAGGGAAAAAGAAAAAAGAAAGATGAGCAAGGTGCCCAAATAGAGTCAGATTCGGCTTATTTGCTTGTGCATTTTGACGACGAAATAACACTGGTAACACGAAAGAGAGCCTATTTTTCCTCGCTCGCTGCGCTCGCTCGTATTATGTTAAGATACAGGATGTTTTCGGAAAGCAAACACATTTGCCATGTGAAATAAACAAATATATAATTTAGATATTTTCGGGCCCATCATGTATTCTGTTCAAGAATTATCACCTCTATACCATAAAAAAGAGTAAATATATTTTTCCTCGCTGCGCTCGCTCATATAATATTTAGATAAAGGATGGTCTTTGAAAGCAAATAGATTAGGTAGGAGAGGTGACCAAATATATCACAATAGGTATCTTAAAGGCCCATCGTGTATTTTGATGAAGAACTTTCACTTCTACCATGAAAAGGAGTATTTTTCCTCGCTCGCTACGCTCGCTTGTACAATATTCAGATACAAGATGGATTTGGGAAAGCAAACGAATTCGGCAAGCGAGGCCCATCATGTACTTTGATGAAGAGTTATCACCTACCATAAAAAGAGTATATATATTTTTCCTCGCTCGCTGCGCTCGCAAATAAATTAGGTAAGAGAGGTGACCAAAATATCAAAATAGGTATCTTAAAGACCCATCATGTATTTTGATGAAGAACTCTCACTTCTACCATGAAAAGGATTATATGATCATGATGATAAGGAGTATATAGATGTTTTCCTTGCTCGCTGTGCTCGCTCGTATAATATTACGTTTTGGGATGGTCTTTGAAAGCGAATGAATCATGTGAGAGAGGTGACCAAATATATGATTTAGATATCTTTAAGCCCAACATGTAGTTTGATGAAGAACTATCACTTCTACGAAAGAGAGTGTATATTTTTCCTCTCTCGTTGCGCTCGCTCGTATTATATTTAGATAGAGAATGTTTTCAGAAAGCTAACACATTCAGCAAGTGAGGTGAACAAATATAATTTAGAAGGAAAATATAATAGAGGCACACAATTGAACATGCCTCGTGGGCTTTATACAGTTGAATTTGTCGACGTTGGTCGTCGGCAATCGGAGGCATAATTTGTCGGCAATCTGGCCTCTACCCCCCCCCCCCCCCCCCAATAAAAAAAGTCTAGCGACGCCCCTGCCCCTCCTGTTGAATGAAATAACTTGTCGGCCTAATGCACCGTGGTATAATGATGAACTACGCAAAGCTAAACAGGACCTGAGACGTTTGGAACATAAAAAGAGATCTTCTGGACTTGAGATTGATAATCAGAACTTCAAGCGCTTGCGTAGTCAGTACTGTCACCTCATACGAGAAGCTAAGAAAAACTTGCACTTCGCGCAGTTCAGAAAGTTCAGAACTTGTGTGGCACTAATCAAACCATGGTGCTCCCATCTACTGACTCAGATGAGCTGCTTTCCGAGCGTTTCTCCCACATTTTTCATGGAGAAGATAAGTTCCATTATTGATAAACTTTATACAGCTCAAGCCTCTGTGGGCTCACCTTCAGGTGATCGACATGCTGACCAGAGATGTAGTCTTGCACTTGAGAGGATCACTCCAATTTCAGTGCAACAGGGAATTAAACTCATTGCTGATTCTCCTTCATCGACTTGTGCACTTGATCCAATCCCCACTTATCTTTTAAAAAAGTGCAAAGGTGTGATCGGTCGAATCATTAATCTGTCGTTCAAGGACGGTTTCCCGATTCTTTGAAACATGCCTAGGTGAAACCACTTTTGAATAGTAAATTGGATGCCGATGACCTGAAAAACAACAGACCAATTGCCAATCTAAGGCTTATCTCCAAAGCTCTTGAACGTGCAGCAGCCTCACAGATACAGTGTTATCTGGCATCTAACAACTTGAATCCATGCATGCAGTCTGCATATCGGAAACATCACAGTTGTGAGACAGTGTTGCTGAAAGTTTGCAATGATCTCATCCTTGCATTGGACTGTGGTCAAGAAGCAGTTCTGCTGATGCTAGATTATTCGGCAGCTTTTGACACGTTATCCCATGACATTTTACTTCGACTACGAAACAGATTTGGATTCAATGGTGCTGCTTTCAATTGGATCGAATCATACATTATGGGTCATTCTCAGTCTGTCATCAGAGGAAAGACGTCCGCTAACCAAGCACTGCTTCGTGCCGTGCCACAGGGCTCGGTGTTGGGCCCTATTCTGTTTACGATGTACTCCTCACCCCTTTAAGACATCATCAATGGACATGGATTTGGTCACGCTATGTACGCTGATGACACCCAGCTCTATGCTACAGTTGATCGTGATGATTGGCCCAATGTGATTTCTAAATTAGAGGCATGCCTACAGGAGATATCGGCATGGTCTACAGAAAATGGCCTATCGATAAATGAAGGAAAAACTGAATTGCTTCACTCGTCTTCCCGTTTTCGAACAAGAAGTTTGCTCCCTCCTTCACTTTTAATCGCTCCAGTCTTCAACCAACAAAGTGTGCGCGGAACCTAGGGGTAATGATGGACAATCAACTGACAATGTCAAGTCATATAAGCAAGATATGTCGTTCTTCTTATGGGTTGCATGAAATTGGAAAGATAAGGCGTTACCTTGATCAGAACACTACAGAAAGACTTGTTCATGCTTTTGTAATTAGCCATATTGATAATTGTAATGGTTTATTGTATGGTCTGTCTGATACACTGATTTGTAGACTGCAGCGAATACAACATTCTGCTGCCAGGCTTGTCACTCGAACCCAGTCACGAGAATCAATATCTCCAATTCTTCGTAATTTACACTGGCTTCCAGTTAAAGACAGATTAATGTTTAAAGTTCTTGAAATATCATTCAAACGTCAGCATAAATTAACTCCTCTCTATTTACAAGAGCTTCTCAAAGAGTAGCATCCAATTAGGCAACTACGTACCAGTTCCAAACAATTGTTAGTCCCCCTTACGGTATCCACAATATCATATGGGCATAGAGCATTTCAACATGCCGTCCCTCAACTATGGAATAAACTCCCAAGTGATGTCAAAGAATGCTCGTCTCTTGATCAGTTTAAGTCCTGGTTAAAATCGTATCTTTTCGCAACATAATATCTTAGGCTTATATAATGTCATGTATTTGTAATTTTCCCGTTATTTTGCATGCTGTTATGTTCTGTACCACATACTATTCCATTTCTTCTATGCTCACTTCTTGCTTTTCTTCTTTTCCATACCGCTTAGAGACTTAATTGTAATTTGCGCTATATAAAAGCTGAGTATTATTATTATTATAATTATGTAAGTATCTCAGGCAGAAATGAATTACAACGTGGCACAGTGATATTGAATTTTAAATTAATTTTATTTTATGATTTTTTTTTTCTTTTTGGTCACAGAGTTAGATTTTGGAAGGCTGGAAGAATTCTATTGATGAATGTCACAACATGTCCACTACATGTCACTGCAAGTCCAGGATGAAGCAGAAAATCGTGTAAAGTGACAGGTAACAACTAACAACTAACTTTTCCAGGACACTTGTAACACAAATTCACACCTCTAATTATAATGTTTCATTGCACATGTAAATATTTTCCCTCTCCCATGTTCCTCTATAACAAAATTTGTCTGTGTTGGCATAACTTGACATGGGGGAGACTTCAGAGAGATCCTTTGTACAGGAGAGTGACATCTGATGCTCATTAATAGACAACATTTATTGCCAAATGTAGCTAGTGTGTAAACAGCTCGGCACACTAAATTTTCATTGTATGGGTTCTGAATTGAGTTGTTAATTTTAGTTATGAATGCAAATTTCTATCTAGATTTAAGCTCCCATGTACCTTTGGCTATCAACAATTTGCACCAGTGCTCCCCAATTTCAAAGCATTCATGTGTATGAAGGTTATCTCATATTATGCAGTAGGTTATTTAGCTTATGTAGAGACCCCATTCAGTCATATTTTTTTTTGAAATTTATTTTTAATGTAGTATGATGCCATGGCAGATGATTGATGCAGACTGGAATTGACAATCCTGAGGGGAACAAAGAAAAGATGTATGACTTGAACATTTGAGAGTAAGTTTGCTGCTATAAGTAATCAATCCCCTTAACTATCATTGCCCACATAACGTGTAAGCAGTCTTAGATTCGATTTACTGTCATAGATGATTCATTTCTGATTTTCTAGTTTACCAAAGTACTTTAATTGGTTTCATAGACACGATGAACATGAGAGACAAAGAAAGCGGACAAAATAAACAACCACTTATTTTACCCTTCACAATGGTTCTGGTGGTCAAAAGAACATCCCTTCACAGCTATGGTCTAAAATATGTGGAACGGGTGTCACATGCATATTCACCTGGAACTACATGATTAAACATTATAGCTGTGAAGGGATGTTCTTTTGACCACCAGAACCATTGTGAAGGGTAGAATGAGAAGTTGTTTATTTTGTCCGCTTTCTTTGTCCGCCATGTTCATAGTGAGAGTGGTCTATAAAATAAATGTATTTACATTTACTAGATTTCAATACCATATTACATCATGCAGTGCATAATCTGACCCGTCCAATGTTGTTTGTGACTCAAAGTCCCTTTCATGGCCAAGTATTACTAATTACTGTATGAGCATAAGTTTACTTCAGAAGTATTTTTTCATTTTATATCTTGTCTGCATCATGTATGTTCCAGTTGGCTATCAGAAATATGAAATTCTAAAATGTCAGTCAGACAAAATACATGTATGTGTAGCTGGATTTGTTCACTTGCACACTCCTACCTTGTGCATTTTAGTCCTTCTTGCAGGTGTCTAAATTTTGTGTAACTAATCTTTATTAAATGCATCTGATATACATTTATTAGGTTGTTTGTGGTTTTTTTGTCTACACAGAGTTCTGGACTATGACTTTGGCTCATCCTTCCTGTTACCTAGACTACAGCCTTGACGGTGACTGCAGATTACATGTACTCCGTGAAAATGCTTTCTTCAGATAGTATTACAGATTTTTTTTACAGAGATGATTTTAACATGTAATTTGTCACTACATGTCCCAATGAAAATCACATTAAATGGTAGCTACAGAGTAAATATTTGGGGATTTCTTATTTTTTAAAATGGTTGAAGTCAACTAATCTTTCATGAGTTATACGTACACGTACATAATTAAATGGATACAATGTCAACTGCCATCTCATATTTAGAATTGAGAAGAAAGGCTTTTAGTTTATATATGCTTTATAGCAATCAAAATCAAAGAATGTAGGAATTCATTAACCCCTAGACTTCTGTGAAGATTGGCAAGATGCCTGCAAATGTTACATCGAGGTAACTTCAGTTTTGTATGTTTGAAGTTAAAATGTGTTGAATCATTGAATTATTATTCTAATTAAAAGTTTACTATCCACAAATGATTGAATGGCCTATCTTTATTTTAGATCCCCTATATGCGTAGAACATTGGAAGATTAACCTGTTTTTACAGCATTTTAAGAAATATTCTTTACCCAAAATAATATCCCTTAAGAAAGTTTGATTAAGGGGGGGAGGGGAGTAATACAATGTACCTACATGTGCAATGTGAAGGGTTGTTAAAGGTAAATAAGGCCGTATGCAGGAATTGTTTTCCTGGAGGGGGCAAGAATTTGTTCCATTATGAAAAATATCAATGGGGTTTACGACACTAAATCAGCTAGCTACTAGAGTTGACGAGCGCATGTGACCTCCATCGTGCCCACTTCACTTGTAGTCTTGAGCACAGACTCTATTATGACATTTAACCAAACATTCCATAAAAACTTGAGACAAGTTTAGCTTTGTCACCTCATTTTTACGTCATGAGCATGCATGTTGCTACGATAAAGCTCCTGTGTGGTGCAGTTTAACTAATTGAACACATCATATGCTTTGCTAATAGCAATACTTTTTCAAGGGTCTGTGCCAACAACTAGCCACGAGTATACAGTCTGAGAGATGTTAGATTGTTCGTCAATATGTTTTGTGAAAACGCGACGAGACCTTCCAGCCAAAAGTAACATATTTTATATCAACGTGAAATATGGATACTCTAGTTTCATAAATATTTCGCCCCGAGACTTACAACCTCTCCATTCATGAGTAGTGAGGGAAGACAAATAGGGTGTCAGATACTTTTGTCATTTTTATGGCTTTTCGCCATAGACAATCCTCACAAATGGAATGCGGAAGGGCAAATACATTCTCAAAACGCGACGAGATGGTGAAGTTGGGGAAATAACTCAAGATATTCAGTGAAATATAGTTCATGGCCTTTCAGATTCAGAACGCCCCAAATTGATGTGATCTAGATTTCCTGCCCTCTGACCCTTCCAGAAAAAAAATGTACAGATTTTCGACGAAAAGTCATGTGTTGTAGCGACGCGCGCGCATGCTAATACGCACTGCCATCGAGCAAATGTCCGCCAGTTGTCATAATTTTTTTTAGGAAACGTGCAAGCGAGAGAACAAAGTGACCGAGTGGGACCTTTTACATTTTTAGAATTGAAATAGAATGATCTGGGTGTAATTTAGGGCATTAAAAAAAGGAGAAAAAGTAAGAAAAATTAAAGGGTGTTTGAATTTTCTCTTTTTTTGGGGGGGGGGGAACAACTGCCCCCTATTTGCATACGGCCATGAAGGAAACCGAAAGTGTGAAGGCTTTAGAAAGTGAACGGATAGAAATGATGGGTCAAATTTAAATTGCTTTAGCAAAAATACACGAGAAAGAAAGTGAACTGTGCCGAGAAAAAAAAAAGGATATCTTGAAAAGAAGTATTTTTGATAGTAAAATCTTTGAATGAGTGGAGACGGAAGGGTATGAGAGCAGAAATGGAATTAGTTAAATGTACAGCAAATGTGGCGCTGTGTGATCATTATTTCTTTAGTTCTATAATTATTTCCCTTTCTCTTCTACTTGATTATTATCATCATCAGACCAGTTTCCCCCTTTTATTCCCTCATCTTGGAGCTATCTTTCCCCTTCTCTTCACAATCAGAGTGCCTTCATAATCTCTTCCCACCTCCCAGATTAGCCGGTGAAAGGATTAGTGAAAAAAGAGAGTGAGAAAAAAAAAATAAATGGATGCATGCTTGGATTTGATAATTAATGAAAGTAAATTTTGAACTTAAATCTGTGTACACAAAGACTGAAGTACAGTTAGAAAAAAATATAACAAACTGATGGGTTATTCAGATGAGGGTTCAGACAAAAAGAAAAAAAGAAATAAATAAATAAACGGATGCTTGCATTTGATAATGAATGAAAGTGAATTTTATAATTAAATCTGTGTACACAAAGACTGAATTACAGTTCTAAAGAAATGATAACAGATAGGTTATTCATTTGAGGGTTCAGACCTTCATGTAGAAAATGATTTTTTAAAAGAAGGATCCAACCAACTATTGTAGAGGCCATCAATCCAAAAAAGAAGTCATCGACTCGAAGATATAATACAGATGTTGGGTACCCAGTCAGGTAAACAACAAAGAATAGAAGAATGGTTTCCAAATGATAGATCGGAGGATCCGCCCCCATACTATTATTATTATTTTTCTTTTTTTTTTGCGATCGATAACCAGTTTAAGTGCGTTGACTGGCGCATCAGAATGGTCGAAGTTGATTTGCTACATACCTTGCGCGGGAGGCGCGCAACGTGTGAATAAAATTACAATAAATATATATATTGCGCAATTTGACCTTTCCTCTCGCGCTGATGTCTGCATTGTCTCGCATCGCGTACTATTTGTCATGTGGGTACGCTGTGTGAAGGGGAGCTTCTTACAAAATGCATAATTCATGACATCTCATGGATTATTTAGAAGGGCTTATTTCGGCTCCAAATGGACGAAAGCTTTTGGCGGAGCTTAGGGGGCTTGATAACAACACCCAAAACAAATGCAATAGGCCTAATAAACAGTAACAGAAATCGTCGCCGATTTCACGAACCGGCACACTTAGCATTCGGTGCGAAAACTTGTTTTCGAGATAATCGCATTTAAAGAATTCCACATTTTAAAACCCCAACTTTTATAGGCTATCGTGGTCGGATGCTCGAAAAAATTCACATGTGATGAGTACAGATTCTGAATTTTAAGATTTGCTAATATTTTTGCCATATAACTCCTTTTTTCTACGAAATAATCACTCTCTACTAAGAGTGCCAGTTCGTGAAATCCGCCTTTTTCTGAACGCGCACTTGTTGTGTAGATTTTACGAACTGGCACAGTATCATGATTGTCAGTTCGTGAAAGCCAGCATCTAGGCAATGCCCGCGCTATGCACTAATTATGCACTACGCGTTACGAACTGGCACTTTATGCAATAACCACTGCACTTTCAATACATGTATGTATTACGCTGTTTCCCAGTACAGTAGGCCTACTATGCCCATAATCATCATGGCCACAAAATACTTAAAACCAAAATGTACAAACAGAAAATGCTTCCAAAATGTGCCACTCCCCCTCCATGAATTTTGGATTGAAAAATAGAGCTAAAGGGTGTTTGCTCTTGTATTAGTTCTTCCGATTTAGGCTTCAAAGAGACGGACCAGTATATCTAGTTTCAAAAATAATTTTGTTTTTCGTTTTCGAGGGGGATCCGAGGGGCGTCACTAGGAAAAGATTTTGTGCCCCTCCCACCCCCTCCCCCATATGAAGTCCTGAATATGACAGAGAAGCGGGCATGAATCATGAATAGGGAAATTCATATATTATTTTGTCAAGCCTCCTTCCCCTATCTTCCCATCTCTCTCTCTCTCCCCTTTCTCTCACCTCCCCCCTCTCTCTCCCCCATTTCAAAGCTACATTCATTGTCCTATATTCATATTCCTTTGCCCCATTTGATTTTGATTTTCTTTGCACATGATCTATATTTATGTAATGACATGAACATATACATTATCATATTAACAACAACAAAAAACATACCCTCCATTCTTGACTCAGTGAAACATGCTCTCTTTAATCATAATACTTCCTTCAAACATCAAATCAGTACTTCAGACGACTTAAGCCTTTAATTTCAAAAGAAATTAATTTGCATATCAGTTCATTAAACAACATGGCTGCAACATACTACTTAACAAGTTATATGATTTCAAATTATTCCATGTGACTGTATAGCCCAATAAGCTTTAATAGTCATTTCTGGTATACTAAAAACCAGCTTCAGCAATAACAATGGAAACAATTTGTTGCAAAAATTAGACTGAAGTCCGATTTTATGATGGAATGTAATTTGCATCTGAAATACAAATACTAGCAATCAGCTTTACATTAGTTCCACATCTGAAATTTGGTAATTGAAAATATGTTAATCCGTTTAGATACTAAATTCATGAAACAAATACTAAGACATAAGGCAACAGAATATCAATGAAAGCTATAAAGGAATGATATACGCGTAATTAGAATGTCATTTTCGAACCTTACTCAATATAACCGATGATATATTTTGATATAACATGTTCATCCTAATGCTATTTTATCTAAGTCTGGCAATTTCAAGTCTTAAATATCTCATGTATATGTGTATGGTTGAATTTATATCGATCCCAAGGTCTTGTTAATGCACTGGTACACCGCTTTACTAGATCTTAGAAATTACACATTGCATTACATTTCGTATGTTATAACGATTCTATAATAGTCCATTAGGTTCATTCTATTGACATCTATTTAAATGTCTGTCTTAAATTAATGCCATACTTCATTTACTTTATCCCTTCTATCCCCTCTGAACATCATAACAAAGCTCACACATTAATATGCAAGAGTTGTTAAATCACAAAGTTATAAAATCATTTTGATATTTGTCTGAATTTACTCTTCGTCAATGGCAGATACTGCAGTCATGACAGTACAAGTTCATGAAGTTTGACATGAATCAAATAGAAAATTGTACATTACTTTGTCACTTGCAGGGGACACAGTTTCCAAAATTGTAATCTTCAAAACATCAATGTAAAACGCTGAAATCACTAAGATCAGATTTGATTGTTTAATCACTATATATACTGTGACAAAACTAAATTATTAGCTGAATTCAAAGGTTTCTAGATATTTTCAAAAGCAACCATGTGCATTAATAGCTTAAATAACCTCATTATTTACCTATTCCTTGTCAGATAACACACCATGTCCACGCAGAAGTTCCGCATTTCTGAAAATTTAATGACTTGTTTCATTTGCCTGTTGGCGAGTATTTTCCTTCTTTTTGTGAATTTTCTTCTGATATGGTTTATGATGAAGTCAATGTATCCATACTTAAAAAGGTGTAAAAGAATAGGACAACTTGAAATAAATGAATAGGTATTGATATCTAAGAGTATGAATCAAATTGTTTGCACTCAAATACAACCATACGAGGGTCCATGATAAAACCATGTCCTGACTTATAGCTGTTGAGCAGTGCTGCTGGTAAGCTTACCGGTATTTAATTCAACTGAAATTCCAAATCAGCTTGAAGTTACCCTTTTGTAAATGTTATCCACCCTACAAAGTATCAGCAATATCCATACACGTATTTTTTAAAAACCTAGTAATGCCAGAACTTAGAAGTTAATAAGCCTACAAGCTAGCAGATCTATGATTTGTTCATTGTCCATGACCGTATAGCCTTGGTAACAGGGGCATGCAGTGTTGCCTCCTATCCCCCAGAAATTCTCAAGACTTTACATTCTTTACCAAACAATTCCCCCAAAATCCCCCAAAGATTGCATCAAATCTCTCTATGCCCATCATTGGCTCCTTTGTTTAGATACTTTTGATACTTCTTTGTTCAAACCCTTTGTTGTTATATTCTTGCCCCCCCCCCCCCCCCCCGAAAAAAAAAAAATCTGCAGGGATCTAGACTACGGCCAGGTTATCATCTTCATTATCGTTATCATCAGTATTATTATCATCATTATCATCTTATATTATCATTCAATAGTAAATGAATCACAATGATGTGGATTGTACGAGGCGTCTTACTCTTGAGTCTTACTCTTAGACAGATTATGAAACCCATCCTCGAGGAAGCCATTATTCGCAATGTGCGGGACTACATGGATCGCTTGGGGGAAAAATGATTTGTTTTTGTGTTTTGCTTCGGTTCTAGGTTAAAAAGAAACATATTATGGGCAGATCATCACACCTTCAATATAATAATACTTTAAAATGACATTCTACTTACTTCTACATCAGTGAAAACGATGAAAATGGGAATAATTCCTATCCAGTGCCAGTTCGTGAAACCACAGCTCCAAATGTAGAGAAGACATGTTGCATCTACGCGCATTAACGTAAAATACGCGCGCTGCTGTTCGGATTTCACGAAGTGGCACTCAGTTAAGAGTGCCGGTTCGTGATGTCCAATTTTCGCAGAATCGGGATTTTTTGGACACAGGTGATTTTTAACAATGCCTTTATCTCGAAAAATAATCAAGATCAGGAACTGAAATTTGGTGAACATCTAGAGTTTTACATTGCCTTTCATAATATGTAAAAACCTCAAAACCCAAAATTTACACGTAAAATGGTTATTGTGCCGGTTCGTGATATCGGCGACGAAATGATAATGATAAAAATAACATTCCTGAAAGTTACAATGGGGATGATGATAACGATAGGGGTGCCTAATAAGCAGGTGCGTAGCCAGGGGGGCGACAGGGGCGGTCGCCTCCCCCCCCCCCCCCGAAAAAAAAACGCCACCCCCCCCCCCCCAAAAAAAAAAAAAAAAAAAAAAAAGGAAGAAAAGAGCGTGAGCGAGAAAAGAAAAAGGTAAGAGAACGTAAGAAGAGCGGGAGCAGACAAGGAACAATGACAAAGAAACGCCGAAGCTTCCGCGCTTCTCGCGGGAGGGGGGAAACTCCCCCCTCCCCCTAAGGAGTGCGCTTTGTAAGTGATTCGCACGCTTCGCGTGCTCACTACCGCCCCCTAAAATGAAATCCTAGCTACACCACTGATAATAAGTGCTCTAACTGTGGATAACCAAATGTAACACAAATCTATAACCGCAGATGTTCGTTCTATCAGCATTTTTTGTCCTCAAACTATTCAAAACTGCCTGGGAATGATAAGTACAATAGTTTTCGTGATCAGTAAAAGCATGAGACCAGAAATATAGTAACCACAATGAACATAAAAGGGGTAGACACACTTTAAAAACGCTGATTGAATTGGCGATGTTTCAAATTGTTTTGTTTAGATTTTGGAAATATTGTTTAAAAGTCATACCCTGTATTGTAAAAATCCGTTGTTAAATGCATCGAGCGAATTTCCAATGATATTGTTTAACAGTTTTGAACGATATCGTTGGAAATTCGCTTAAAAATATTTAAAAAAAAAAAACTGTTTAAACATTTAGTTGTTAAATAGTTTAAACAGTAGCTGTTACAGTGACTGGCTTAAACAGCGTTGCTTAGGATTTTAATCAGTTGTTTAATTTTTTTTACTGTGCAGAGTTGTCAAATTTGGCCACCATAGTTAAGTCATAGATTTTATAACCAAGCTTTAACTTTAAGGGGGACCAGTTTATAGGAATTTGTTTTTTTTTTGGTTGCCCCTAATCACATATATCTTTGTTTATGATTACACTTGTATATAGTTTATTCTTCATTGTATTGTATTTTTATATGGTTTATATGGTTGAATAAATGAATTGAAATTGAATTGAACTTAGTAAACCCTTTTAAGTATACGGGTCCTCATTTTTATCCATGGAAACCACTGATTTTACCGGCCGCTACATGAAAGTGGGTGCTAAAGAAAAATGGCCGCTATTACGGTAAGACATGTTTGACTGTATATCATAAATGATAGGCCTAAGTGCATGTACGCCCGGTCAGAAGAAAGAGAGAGAGAGAGAGCTAGAGAAACGATCCCTGGTCTTCGGCCTTCGTTTTCCAGAATAACCTAGGATGTTCTGGAAAACACAGACCGAAGACCTGGGACCCATGCGTAATGCGCATGCGCATAGTACGTGTAGTGCACCTGCGAGAGAAGAGAGCGAGAAAGAGGCGATCCCCGGTCTTCGGTATTCGTTTTCCAGAATACCCCAGGCTGTCTTGGAAAACGAAGGCCAAAGACCGGGGACCCATGTTCTCTGTTTGATCGGCATTCATAGGCCTAATATCATGCCCTAATTCAGAAACTCTTGGGATGATAACAGCAACAAAAAGAAATGGAATATGCCTAATAAACAGTAACAGAAATGATAATGACAGAAATAACATTACTGATAATTACAGTGAGGATGATGATATCGATAGGGGTGCCAAATAAATGGTCTAACTATAGCCAAACGTAACACAAATCTCTAACCACAGATGTTTGTTCTATCAGCATTTTTTGTCCTCAAACAGTTCAAAACTGCCCGGGGATGATAAGTACAATAGTTTTCGTGATCAGTAATAGCATGTGACCAGAAATATAGTAAACAATGAACATAAAAAGGGCAGACAGAGTTGTCAAATTTGGCCACCCATGGTTAAGTCATAGATTTAATAACCATGCTTTAACTTAGTAAACCCCTTTAAGTATAGACCTACGTGTCCTTATTTTTATCCATGGAAACCACTGATTTTACTATCCGCTGCATGACAGTGGATGCTAAAGAAAAATGGCCGCTATTAAGACAGGCTTGTCTGTAGGCCTACATCATAATTGATAAGCGCATGTAAGCCCGGTCAGAAGAAAAGAGAGAGAAAAGGCCAGCTAGAGAAACGATCACCGGTCTTCGGTCTTTGTTTTCCAGAACACCCATCTTCAGTGGCGTAACAGCCGGGGGGCCAGGGGGGGCAGAGTGCCCCCTGAAGGATTTCAGCGGGAAAATCCATCAAACCACCGGGAAAAAATGAAAGGGAGAGAAAGGAAGGAGAAAGGAAAATAAAGGAGAGAGGGAAAGAAAGGAGAAAGGGAAAGAAAGAAGGAGAACAGGAAAGAAAAAAGGAGAAAGGGGAGAAAGAAAGAGAGAGGGGAAAAAGGGGAAAGGGGGGAAAAAGAAAAAAAGCAAAGGAAACAAAAGAAATGAGGGGAAATTTAGTACTAAAACCCCGGATTTTCCTGGTGCTCCACTTCCTGGACCCCCGCAGTGGCTTTCCCTGTAGACCCCCATCAGGGACCCTAAGCCAGAACCCTGGGCCCCACCCGGAAAGGGCTTCGCAACAAGCAACTCGCGGTGCGAGCTCATCTCCGCATATTCTATTTCTCGACTTAGATACTGGGAAATTTTCGGCTCTGCCCCCCCCCCCCCCCACCCTTGATAACAGGTAGAGAATGTAAGAGATCGGGAACAGTCAACGAACAAGTCAAAGAAACGTCAGAGCTTCCGCGCTTCGCGCGGGAGGGGAAAATCACCATCCCTGCACCCTCCCCCTTGCATGCCTATAGGGAGAGCACTTTGCACTATGTTCTCCCTTAAATGAAATCCTAGTTACACCACTGATTCTAGACTTAATTACCGGGAAATTTTTGGCTATGCGTGTGCCCCCTCCCCCCCCCCCCAATAGCAGGCAGAAAGCGTAAGAAGAGAGGGAACTGACAGCGAAAAAACGTCTGAGCTTCTGCGCTTTGCGCGGGGGGGGGGAACTCCCCTTCCCTGCACCCTCCCCATAGGGAGCTCCGTCCTCCTAAAATGAAATCCTAGTTACGCCGCAGAAGATAGACTTAATTACCGACAACTAACAATTCAAAGAAATGTCGGAGCTTCCGCGCTTCGCGCGGGAGGGGGGGGGGGGGGAACACCCCTCCATGCACCCTCCCTTCTAGGGAGCACTACATCGGGGTAAATTCCGGGGTTGGGGGATCTATCAACCCCACTTGGAGAAGAGAGGGGGATGGTGTGTACAAATTTTCCCCCATCCAGACACACTTTTTAAGGAAGAAAATATATTTTAATTAATCAGTTAGTAAAAATTCTGAATATCTATCATAAACAACCATCATATTTTAAAATTTCTATTTGAAAATGCTATTGAAAATAAAAGAGTTTTTTTTTTGGCTCGCTCGCTTCGCTAGCTCGTCAAAATCTTAGATTTCCATCCAAAAATGTGATTGATATCAAGAAAAGTGGTTATTTTGGACTCGCTCGCTTTGCTCTTTCGTCATATCTAAGAATTCTTATTCGAAAATGCGATTCAAAGCTGGAAAAGAGGTTATTTCATGCTCGCTCGCAAAATAGATATCGAAATGTGTGTGAGAGGGAAAAAATCGTTTAAAAAGTGTTTCATTCCCCACTCCTCAAATTGGATTTACGCCGGTGGAGCACTACCGTCCTCCTATAATGCAGTCCTAGCTACGTCACAGATTCTAAACATAGACTATAGTTACCGGGAAAATTTGGGCTCTGCCCCCCTGATGACAGGTACCTGTTACGCCCCTGCCCATCCTACATGTCCTTTGGTATTCTGGAAAACGAAGACCGAAAACCGGGGACTCGTGCATAATGCGGATGCGCTTAGTACGTATAGTGCACCTGCGAGAGGAGAGAGCGAGGAACAGGCGATCCCCGGTCTTCGGTCTTCGTTTTGCAGAATACCCCAGGCTGTTTTGGAAAACGAAGATCGAAGACCGGGGACCCAGATATCCTTTATTTGATGGGTGCTACAAGACCAAATGCAATAGGCCTAATATACAATAATAATCAGAACTGATAATGATAAAAATAACAATAATAATAATTATAATGAGGATGATGATAACGATAGGGGTGCCTAAAAGTGGTGTAACCATGGATAGCCAAATGTAACACAAATCTCTAACCGCAGATTTTCGTTCTATCTGCATTTTCTGTCCTCAAACTATTCAAAACAGTGAATGGGGATGAAAAAGTACTATAGTTTTATTGATCAGTGAACGCATGAGACCAGAAATCTAGTAAACACAATGAACCTAAAAGCGTAGACAGGGTTGCAAAATTTTGCTACCCATATAATTAAATCATAGTTTTAAACTCCATGCATTAACTTAGTACACCTTTTTATGTATACGGGTCTCTGTTTTTATCCATGGAAACCACGGATTTTACTGGCCGCTATATGAAAGTGGTTGCTAAAGAAAAATGGATGGTATTTAGACAGGCTTGACTGTACAGTGCGTATAAAAATAAAAAATAAAACGCAAAAAGACTTAATTTCAAATTTGTAAAGACTGTGTTAGCTTTACACCAAAGTGAGTAGTAACACGTTAAAGCCACATATCTCCTCTTGCCAATGATATCTTATTTATTCATACACGGTCATGGATGGCTGAGTAATCATTCTTTTTGGACAATGGGACAAAGTGGACTTTGGGTCAAGTTTTAGACACGGCAAGAATCATGACATCTTACTAGAAATTACCTTAATAAAATTAATAATCACAACTTACCATTGTCTTCTTTAAGATGTCTCTCTCTCTCTAAGCAGTACATCCCATGCCCCTCAACATGGCCCCCATTCCTTTCCACACAGAGATTAGCTCGTTTCTCCATCTCACGCACAGCCCTGCCAATCACTGGGGCCTGGTGGAGTAGAGCATCAAACTCATCAATGATTATTTGTCGGAGAGTTGCAATGTCAGTTGGAGGGGTAATAAACACTTTGCTCTTGAGATAGGCCCAAAGAAAAAAGTCACAACAAGTCAGATCCTGAGTTCGCGGTGGCCACTCCACATCATGATACAAGGTAAGCACTCGATGTCCAAAAACCTCAGCCAATCTGTTTCTTACTGCATCTAGTCGATGGGCGGGTGCGCCATCTTGTAGGCGTTTGAACACAACCCCTTGTTGCATAGGAAATTTTTCCATTAATTCAGGAATCACATGTTCATTTAAAATATGTAAGAATCCATTTCCTCTCATGTTGTTTTGGAAGAAGAAAGGCCCCAGGAGCAAACCGTTTCCGCAAAGTCCAGCCCAGACATTCAGCTTTTCTCGACTAAAGTCGACATCATAATTAAATTCAGGAGGATTACCTTTGGGAGCATACTGGCGAACATAATGTCTTGTTACCTTTCCGTTCATCCAGAAGCTGCTTTCATCTCCAATGACAAAATTGGTTAGGAACCTGTCATCTGCATGACACTGATCAATTAGCCACTGGCAAAATTCTTGTCTTCGTGCCAAGTCATCAGACAAAGGTTTATGCCGGGCTTCCATTTAATAGGGGTGCCATCTGAGATCCAGTCTTGTGATCCGATTAAATGTTGCAGATGGAAGTTACTTGTTGTGACTTTTTTTCTTTGGGGTTATCTCAAGGGCAAAGTGTTCATTACCCCCCCCCCCCCCCCACCTGACATTGCAATTCTCCGACAAAGAATCATTGATGAGTTTGATGCTCTAAGCCGTGTCTAAAACTTGGCCCCAAGTCCACTTTGTTCCATTGTCCAAAAAGAATGATTACTCAGCCATCCATGGCCGTGTATGAATAGATATCTTTGGAAAGAGGAGATATGTGGCTTTAACGTGTTACTACTAACTTTGGTGTAAAACTTTAACACAATCTTCACAAATTTGAAATTAAATCTTGTTGCGTTTTTTGTTTTTTTGTTTTTTTTGTTTTGGATACGTACTGTATATATATTTAAAAAAATGATAAGCGCATGTACGCCCGGTCAGAAGAGAGAGAGAGAGAGGGAGAGAGAGAGGATCGCCTCTTCCTCGCTCTCTCCTCTCGCAGGTGCACTACATTAATCATGGGTCCCCGGTCTTCGGTCTTCGTTTTCCAGAAAACCCTATATGGTATTTTGGAAAACTAAGACCGAAGACCAGGGATCGCCTCTTCCTATTTCTCCTCTGGACGGGCTCACACGCAGCCAACTCTATTCTATCGCGGCCATCTCTGTTATAGCAGAGAACAAAATTATAATGCTTAAGAACCAGTCTGCGGCCATCTGTCTATTAACCCATAGAGGTACAGCGTCTCCTTTAGGAGATGTTTTTGCAGTATCTGTTGGTCCAGAAAGTTGGGCAGTACATATCATACATGAGCAGAAGAAGAAAAATGCACTGAACAATTTGAGCCCATTCCCAACAATGTATGGTATGGCATTCTCGATATTAGAGCAGTTTAATTGTAACTTATCATTAAACTCTTTAAATTGGCAATGCAGGGAATAATACATAATCACTATTTGTGTGTTCAAATTGGCAATTTTTTATTAAAGTTTACAATTATAATTCATTTTGGTTCATGTTATATCCATATTTTTTTTTTCAAGCTACATAAGCATCGAAATAATTTCTTTTTGCCAATTTGAGGACTGAAGATGATTAATTTACACCTCAAGAAAGCTCTGTACTGCTATGGGTTAAGGCCCTTTTTTGTTTTGCTCGGGGCTTGGGTTGCCATTACAGACAGGTTTCACTGTAGTTGATTTTCACTGTAGTGAAGGTATATGCTTGTCATTTCATATTGAAATAATGCAAGAATCGGATTAGAAGTAGCATCAGTTTTTACATCCTAGTCCTGGACAGATGAAAATAGTTATGATACAAAACAACAAGAGATAGGCCCTAATTAGAATCAAATATGCTTACAAACAAATACAATAAGATATAGATCAGTAGTCAAGATAACGGTTTAAAGAACAATAAGCAATTACAAACAAACAAAATAAACGATTATCAAGAAAACAAACAATTTAATAGATTCAAGTTAAAAAGCGGAAATGTTTTTTTTTTTAAATCCCTTATAAGCTATATCGTAAATAGAAGGAAGCAGGAGACAGGAACTGATAGAAAGGAGAGAAAGAGAGAGAGAGAGAGAGAGAGAGAGAGTGAGAGAGAGAGAAGGAAATAGAAATAGATATTAAGAGAAGATAAAAACAGAAGTATGTTATTAGTGTTTTTACTGCCATCATTGTTATCAACATCGTCTTTATAATTCTGATGGTGTTTAAATATTGATATTGTCTATAGTCACTATCAACGCCGATCACAGGAGAGAAAGTGATAGGCCAATATAGAGTAAGAGAGAGAGAAATATATTATCAAGAAAAAAAAAGAATATGAAAACAACAGTAAAAAAAAAATAAATGAAAAAATGTCACCGGTCTTCGGTCTTCATTTTCCAAAACACCCTCTACCTATTTCTCCTCCCGCGGTTCCACTACACGTATTTTACATGGGTCCACGGTCTTCGATCTTCGTTTTCCAAAACAGCCTTGGGTATTCTGGAAAACGAAGACCGAAGGCCGGGGATCACCTCCACCTATTTCTCCTCCATCGGTTGCACAATACGTATAATACATGGGTCCCCGATCTTCGGTCTTCGTTTTCCAAACACCCATGCTCACAGCGCTGTTGTATAATGCATCCTATGTTTGTACTTTGTGATCGTGAGCGTTCATACTTCATGTCTTCTAGCTGTTCGACAGCTTTGCACAGCTCTCTTCCGGTACTTTGATAATAATACATTATAATGGAGATTTGATTAGGTTTGTTTTATCAGATATGATCTGATTAGATGGTGTCATTATGTGAAAGGTCAAAGAATTCCGCCTTTTTTTTTACATCAAAGATATATAATTATGTACTATCGAGATAAAGAATACAACTTCAACTCTAGTATTCTAGTGAAGGCAGAGGCTTAATTTTCTACTGTACGCAGTCAGATTCCAAACCTATTCTGGGTGCAAATCGTCGTTGATTTTACGAACCGTCATAAACCTCGACTGAAAACAAAAACCAACTTTTGAGATAATCGCGTTTAAAGTTTCGATGCTTTACCGACGGCTAGAACTACGCGCTTTGAAGCAAAGCATGGTATTGTTTGGTATCATTGTATGGCTTAAATTCTGAAACATTTTATACACATTTTATAAATTCATTTTTGCAATATTTGCGGTGAAATCCAACATGGCATTTAAGAAACAGCAAATATTGGTGAAATTAGGGTTTAGGTCAGTTCGTAAAATCATATTTTGCATGCGCATGTTGCGCGGCGTCTTAAACCGAGGTTTATGACGGTTCGTAAAATCATAATCATGCATGCGCGCGTCGCGAATACAGATTTAGGTCGGGTTTATGACAGTTCGTAACATCATGAAAGGAGTGCGCATAACTCGAGTGCATACGTTTTATGTGTGGTTAGGGACGTTCCCAACAGTTAATCATTTTTAAAGTATTGTTTTGTAACTCCGTTAATAGCCATGGTAAATTTGAATTATTTTAATGGAAATAATGATAGCGTAGTGGGGATGATCATGATTACTTTGTAGGCCTATTATATCGATGCCTATTATGCATAATTTTAGTAACAATGATGGCATATACAGCTCTACCCAGTTGCCCGGGCCCAGTTGTATGTCAGGAAAACGTGTGAATTCAGACAAGACACAAATTTCAGGAATTTTGTGAAGCGATATTTCATATTGCTTAGAACTAATTTTACATAGGCCTACAATATCATTAAGAATAATTTTTCACAATTTGATGCATAGATTTGTGAAATCCAAACTGAAAAGAGTTTTTTGTTTTCCTTTTTTTCTGCTGAAGTAGGCCTATCCGGACATCCACCCCCCCCCCCCCCCCCCCCCCCCCATTAGTAGCAGGCCAATAAAGTGAGACTTTGGGGCTTTGTTCTTGACTAATCCTACAGACCATGCGTTGTGTATCACAGAAAAATCATTGGGTTGTACCAGGGTGGTACCCTAAACAGAATTTTGTCCATTTTTCATAATCCAATATTGTTGTTGTTCGCTTGCTTACAAAGGGAAATGACAAAGTGAATTTAGTTTCGTGCCTTGTCATCCTGTATTCTAATGACTGAATAAACTGATTCCTTCGTAATAAAGTCAAGCACCATTTCATTGTTTAAAACAAATCTCTTTTAGAGGTGATCATGAAAATGACCTTTTTTATACCTGAAAATTGCACGTTTACCTCTGACAATGCCCTAATCACATCTGTCGAGGGATATTTTAGGTAAGGCCAAAAATAACTTCAATAAATGGGATACACGGCTTATTACAGTTTCAATTTATTTTGTTCACATAAACCGATCAGCTTTTATTTTTTCCTATTTTCCCCCTGTTTTATAAGATTAAGCTTTATATGTATATGCGTGACATTAATTGGCAATATTCGGAATTTAACATGTTGGTTTCTTTTTTCATTGTGAAAATGACCCAGGTATGAATCCAAGTCTGAAAGTGGACAAGATACAGAAAGAGGGTATGAAAAGAAGGGACAAACGAACGGAGGGAAATGGAGAGGATGGAAATAAAAAGAGGAAAAGAGAAGGGAAGAGGGGAAAGAAAGGGAGAATATTAAAGCGAGATGGACAGGGAGAAGTTAAATATACTGGAGAAAAAGTGGGAAAGTGGGAAAGAGGGAAATAGATAGTGTGAGAGAAAGAGAGAGAGAGAGATCCTTATTCTGTTTATTTTGTTTAATTAATTTGTTCTTTGATTAATTGATTTACTTATATATTCATTTATTTATCTATTTATTCATTAACTTATTTATTCTTTTATTCATTTACTTGTCCATTCTTTTTATTCATTTATGTATTTAAGTATCTATTTATTGCAGGCCTAAACTATATATCCTTTTTATATCAGAAGTAGTAGTAGTAGGTGTAGGTGAGTTCACTTTGGCAATTCATTAGCGTCCTAAACCCAGCGGATAATACATGCACTCGTGTTGCGCGCATACAAATTGTGATTTTACGAAGCGTCATAAACCGACGCGAATGCGTTATATGATGCCGTCACAATGCTTTAGGTCACTTCGTAAAATCACTTGAGCTGATATGACGGTTCGATCAAAATTTCAACTGTCTCTTTTTCTTAAAGTAATCAAGATTTTGGTCTGAAATTTGGTGAGTCGGTAGAGTTGAGGACGGGCTTTCAGAATATTAATAAATCTCGATTTCGAAAATTTGACCGAAAAATGAGGTTTATGACGGTTCGTAAAATCAGCGACGAAATAGGCAACTTTTTCGTGTGAAAAGGATGACAAAATGCTGATCTTGTATTTTCTCTAAATACAAAAATACTGATTTGGAATGGAAATAAAGAAATTTATGTTGCCAATTTGATGAGTAAACAAAACAAACTGGTTTATTGATCAAATAAATCAAATCATTAATATAGAAATTAGGAAGATTACACATTTGGCAGAGCAGATCATCGACACACTAATGTTAATGTCGAGCAGTGACATCTTCTCTCTATCCTACCTTCCATTTCCGTTCTAACCACCTTTATCTTTATTTCCTCCTGTTTTGCTTTGTTTTATTCCTACTTTCTATCATCTTCTCTTTCTGTCCGAATTCCCTATATGCTATTCCTTGTTTTCATTCTATCGGTCTCCATCTATCCATCTTTCCTTATCTTTCTCTTTGTTTATATACACAGTGACTCGGCTCGGGGGTTCAACACGCGAGCCGTGCTCAACACGGCAATTTTATGTTGTGTAAACGTGATCAGTGCGATCCGCGAGCCGTGTCAAACACCGTTTTCTTGATCCGCCAGAATCGTAGGTTTCAACCCGCGAGCCGAGTTAGACTCGTCTATTTTTTCATGTGTAAACAGAAAACCGTGTGGAACCCTCGTGACCTAGGTCAAACACGGAATAGCCGCATCCGGTATCGCGCGAGATAGCTCTCTTGTCTTTGCTATGCCCCTGCCTTCGCTCGATATCCCTAGGTTAAAAAATACTCTTTTTAAGGATTGTGAAATTCTACTCTTGCTCGTAAAATTGTTTGTATGGTATATCACTGTTTGGTATGATCCTTGCATTACTTATTCTTCTATATAATTTAATATAGTGCTGTCACTACGGCAGTTTTATAACTAACGTAACCCAGCCTCACTCTCATTGTTCAGAGTTTAAGGTATTTTGTTGTGAACGTTGTGGAAAAATTTAGTCGGAGGCAAATTTCCCGCATTTGTGACGTTAATTCTACTTCCGTTCGTGATCCGCGGGCCGTGTCGAACTCGGTATAAACACGATCACAGTTGCCCTCTTCGCAGCATTCGACCCTGCTTGAGGATTCAACACTCGAGCCGAGTCACTGTGTAAACACGGTGTACTTCTATTATCTTTTCTCTCTAGTTAACCTTCCAGTTCCTTATTTTATTCCTTGTTTTCATGCCATCCATCTCTATCTTTCCTTATGTTTCCCTTTCTTATAATTCTTACATTATCTTTCTGTCTTTTCCTATGTTATTACTTGCATGTGTTCATTCTGTCCGTCTCTATCTTTACTTATGAATATTTTCTATTTGTTTATATATTTCCGTTCTCGTTTTTCTTCTTCTTGTGTCTATCTTTCTTATATTATTCCTTGTTTTCATTCCATCCGTCTCTATCTTTCTTTATGTTTCTCTTTGTTTCAATTCTTCATTTATCTTTTTGTCTTTCCTTATGTTATCCCTTGTGTGTTCGTTCTTCCGTCTCTATCTTTCCCTACATATGTTCATCTTTGTTTACATTCTTCATTTATCTTTTTGTGTCTATCCTCCTCATGTTATTCCTTAATTGTTTTCATTCTACCCCTTCTCTGTCTTTCATTATTGACTGGTAACAAAATAACAGAACAACGAAATTTGCGATTGTGTCGTGACTTTATTTGAAAAAAGATGAAGGCTTAAAGGCATTGGCTAACATTGTTATGATTTTAAAAAAAATCTCATTTTGTTACTTAAAAATGGAATAAACATTAGGGTTATAGTGTAAAAATACCAGTGTGAAAGTTTCAGAGCATAATATCCACGGGAAGTATTTTTAAATATTAGAAATGTGAACCAATGTTTGAAAACTATACGAGGGTCGGTTGCATAGAACCAACGTAAGGAGTGCGCATGCGCACATGACTCAACGGATCACACTGTGTATATTGACGTATCACGCGGCGGAAGGCAAGTAACGGTATTTTTGAATTCGCGCAAACGGTCCTCTCAGTTCAAATGTGTCTATAGACAAAAGCTAATAAAATCGCGGTTTGCGTCTAACTTACAGCTTTTTCTTCCGAATTATGGTTGGTTTCAGGGTTTTTGAGCATAAATACAAGTACTCATACACATGTTTCATGTTAGTTTGAGAATTTTTTTAAAATCAGCTGCTCACAAAGTTAGCCAATGCCTTTAATTCGATTTGTGATGTCACAATGAAATAATACATGAGTATCACCATCGGTACTAAATACCGAACTATAAATCTGTAACCCACCGATAACAATGTTTTAGCTCCCCAGAGAGGGTATACACTCCGGCTAGAAGACCCCCCTCCTATTAATCCACCGTTAAATTCCACGGCTGCTTTTCCACTGGTTCCCTGCTAGTCGGTCAGGAACCCCCGCACAGCTATTAAATAAGAGCTATCCGTTGATTACATAAGGCAGACTTATAAAATATACCAGCCTTCCCGCATGAGAACTTGGACGAGGGCTAAGATTAAACTTTAGAATATACCAGCCCCCCTGCATTTAATATCATGTGAGGGCTAAGATTAAACTTTGGAATATACCAGCCTCCCTGCATTTGATATCATGTGAGGGCTAAGATTAAACTCTAAGCGTGACACTCTAGCTTACATCACAGCGTTCTTCAATGTCATAATGTACAAATAGGTCCACCTCGCATAAATATCGAGATGGGGCCTGTAATTGGCATAGTAATATGCGAACCTCGATCTATTCAAATCAACCTCTTATTTTATGCAGTGTTTCAGGCGGCATAATTTGACAAATTACCGCCAAACGAGAATATATTTTTAAATATGATCGGCAGCCAAAAAACACGTCAAAAGAATTCGATCCATTGTTTCCTTGCCATGTCTGGCTATAGTAATCGTTATCTTTATTGTTATTAATCAACTAACTTATTTGGACTTTGTTACAATCTCGCAAGGAACAGCAACCCATAACTTACAGTAATTCCAACGCATCACCACGTTGCAATTCATAACCATTGACAGTTTAAAAAAAATACCTATCAATTGCCAAGTCCCCAATTTATTGCCCTTACAATGCACTTTTCCACCGCATTGTTTTCGCAAAACTTTCCCATCTTTATTACCATCCATCTCACCTCTGCATGGCAAATGCATTTACCATTATCCACACCGCCCTATATTCCATTTGGTTAACAATATCCTTGATAGAGACCATGCTCGTCATTTTTTCTTTTCTTTTACTTCCCTTTTTTACATTTATCTATTTCATTTATTTCTTTTATTTCATTATTATCATTTTTAATAACACTTAAACGTAGCTTCCATCCAAACCCATATTAACCCCAAACGAGCTTGCTCACCTCTTCTTTTCCTTTCTCATAACCCATAAACCATTCACGACAATGTATAACTACCCGATAAGATATATTGTGACTGAACAATTATCCTCAACCCACAGTTAATGCAAAAATAATAACAAATATGTAGACTGGGTGGACACAGGACCCGCTAATTCAACCAAGATAGGCCAGGCCAGACCTCAAGTCAGTGATGAAATTATCTAAACCCTTATTAGATAGATGCAACCCATCATGTCTGAACAGGGAGGTGTCCCAGTAGGCGCTTTCACACCTACCCGATCAGGAAAAATACCTGGTATTTTCAGATCGGGTATTCTACCCCGATCAGAAAATACCAGGTATTTTGCCAGTGTGAAACCAAATTACGAGTAATATCCCCGTAAGAAAATACCCGTAAATTAGTAGGTACTTTCTCAAAATTACGAGTACTTTCTCCAAGGTCGCGGGGATTTTTGTAATGTGAAAGCAAATTACGAGAACTTCTATTCCATCAAGCACTGGCGCACGAAGTGTGTACTGTACTGTATGTACCGTGTACGTATTGGACGTCGCTATCGTTTGTGTGCCGTACATTCTGGATTTGAGATTTTTTATTGTCTATTTCTAGCTACGTCGTTTTTGTAAAGTTCTGTTCCCCTTTCGTGTTTTTTTATTTATGATTTATTCTGATATATCGATACGGTAGTATGTCATCCTCTGATTATCCCGCTGATCATCGCTGATAGCGATGTGGAGGGAGGAGGAGGTGTACACGGCAGTGGCCTCCCCCAGCCAAAGAAATAGGACTATCTACGATATGCTGGCTGCAAGACTTGCCAGCCTCGGGTTTGAGAGGATACCTCTCGAAATAAAAAATAAACTGAAAGTTCTAAAGAGAGATTATAAGACTGCAAGTTACATCAATATGTAGAGATCGACGTATCGATGATCGCATCGAGCTAACTAGCAAGCGCTATCATAGCAAGAGCTGAGCTATAGCTGAGCGAATTTAAAAGCACGAGCCTCGTCTGCAAAATAAATAGTTCTGCGCATGCTCGTAACTTCGAGAACTTACCCCGAAGAGGTCTGGCTTCTGGTAGGTGTGAAAGCGCAGAACAATTATCAGGTATTTTGGGGCCTTAACAAGTTCTCGTAATTTACGGGTATTTTTCCTGATCGGGTAGGTGTGAAAGCGCCTAATGACTACGGGTTAACACCCCTTCTCTAACCTTTTCTTCTTTAGTACGGTCTACTATAATTGCCAATAATCAAGTACACTTCCCTCAAACGGAACTTTTTATCATTCGTGCCTCCCCGGTGCCGGTACAGTCATCTCTTTATCTATCATAGATTACGGCCTCTTAAAGGAGAATGCAACCCAGGCATCAGTGTGCTCTTAGTGAATGGAGATGACAAAGAAGAGTGAACAGTGAAAGTTTGAGCAAAATCGGACAAATTGTTCAAGAGTTATGAATTTTGAAAGTGTCAGTAAATTCTTATTATGAGGATCCTTAAGTTGGCAACTTTGCCAGCATCTGTGATGTCATTGTGGACAACTCTCCGTTCATTCTGTGCATAAATTAAAAAAAAAAATGATTTATATGAAATTTCAAGTTGGGAATCAATATTCTTCTTCCCAAAATGTTTGCAGAATTGATGTAGCCATGTCATACTCAAACAATAAACTAAACGAATTTCTATTTTTCTTGAAAATGAAGAAAATGTGAAATTCTGTGTACAAAATGGATGGAGAGTTGTCCAAGATGACATCACAGATGCTGGCAAAGTTGCCAACTCAAGGATCCCATAATAAGGATTTACTTAAACTTTCAAAGTTCATAACTCTTGAACAGATCGTCCGATTTTGCTAAAACTTTCACTGTTTACTCTTCTTGTTCTTCTTCATTCACTGGAAGCACAGTGATGTCTGGGTTGGATTCTCCTTTAAATTAGGCCCGCAAAAATCAACTGAACGATAACAATGACCGTTCACCTCGATTCATAAATTAGAATTCCAATAGCGAGCGGAACCTGAATAATTTCCACTGAATACCATATACCGCAATTCTTAAAACCACCCTTCTCTTACCAGCCAAAAGGCGTTAAATAAAAGCTCACCGAACATATACATCAGTAATATAAATTAACCGAATTTCTCTCTATCGAAATGCTATTGTGCATATGACACATGAAATATTGCTTACCAATAATCAATAATCCACTTTTGTGGCAAAATGAGCACGGAACCATGGCTTTCGTTTAACATTATTCTTTGTCATTTCCACGTTTATCATTTGACCGTGCGGGAAGGAAATTCCACCAATATTGCACTCATGTTAAGCAATTCGATATGCGACCAAGAAACGGACTAGTGCTGCAATCTGTGCTGGGAAATGCGCACCCCATACACAACCTTGAAATAAAAACTGTATTGAGAGTGTGTAGGCCAGAGAAGGGGTATCCACGGCTAGAACCACCTCCCGCAATACGAATGTCCCCTCTGCATTGCCACGAGCCTCCTTGCTAGACGCCAAGAAGTGCCCGATCAGATGGGGATTTCAAAAAAAAAAAAAATTATCATTAGTGTAAACCGGGTGCCCCACCCGTTTCCGGCTCTCGTCACCAATTCCAGCAAAAATGCTTTTGACCCGTTCATTATATGGCATGCATTTTCCAACCTCACAGCCTTTGCACCCGCGATGAAGTCACACTGTAAATGCCAACTGACCATAACTAGATGAGAGTATAATAGGAAATAACTCCTCGCACTTTTGACATAGTTACACATGTGCACTCACCAATAGGCTATCACTTTACCATCATTTAGAAAAAAGGGCTCTACTGGCGAATATATGAGCCCCAAGGGAGTAAATTAACTTCCCATTGATCCACCGACATCACTGATAATTGGGATCGATTATTCTATAGCTCCTAAACTCCCCGGCAAATGTCTCCATAATTAAATATTTATGGATTAATGAGACCCCCTGTGCATATTGTGCACGGTCTGTATGACCTTATTACTGATTTCGTGCACAATTTCAAGCAACGGCTCCGGATAATAACTCAAAATCTTCTAAAGGCCTGAACAATTATTGTCAATGCTACCCCATGTACTATAACTTTTACCTGTACTCGACAAACATACCCTTGCACATTACTTTAGACTGACCCATGCTGTGTCTACACCAATTAGCACCTCATGGCAGCCCTTGCCTTCCCAATCATTCCGAGGGAAAGGGATTTACCTCCTCAAATATGAAGTAATGATTAATCACAATTAATTGCTCTAATTCGAGATGCCACACATACTACGTTGGAAATGTACTCAAATTTACCACAAATTTACTGTTTCTGCTCATGTATAATATATGCATATAATTGCAATGTAGATAAAATGCCTTGCTCAAGGGCATTCGTGCCTTGCCGGCGACCGAACCGCGATACCCGCATCTCCAGTCACGCGCCCCAGACCACTCGACCACGGCACCCCACCTGCAAAAGGGGTCACCTAAAGGAGACACAACCTCTAGGGTTTCTCAGCACTAAACCCCATGTACTGAGATGCTATTATTGCCCAAAGTAAATGGATCTGCCGGCCAAATTTGTTGGAGTTCCGGGTGGCAACTTTCATATTCTAATTCCTGAATCAACGAGTCTATTCCCTTTCATGTACTCCACAATGAAATCCACCGTAACCCACCGGCCTCCAGGACATTGAGAAAAGAGCTTTTATTACGATCAGGACGATAGCACCTTGAAAATTATGAAATACAGACTCTGAGCCATGATTTGTCTATGTAGCCTTACCAATTTACTTGGCTTCCATATATACAGTGCATCCCCCAAAA
>JAPZVO010001569.1:0-16176 GCA_029962745.1 Echinometra lucunter | reverse complement strand
CACAGGAAATACCACGAAAGCGACTATGTGGATGTTGTAGAGGAGGGTCTAATTCATCGAAAAAAATCATATTTCATTAAAAGTTATTTGCCTACGGCCGTGGTTCTAGGACTACTCCCCCGGGAGGACAACTCCCCGATACGATTCCCACCTGACAACTCCCCCTGGAGCACGGCTCCCCTGGAGGACAGCTCCCCGGAGGGCAACTCTCCCTGGAGAACACTTTTCCCGGATGACAACTCCCCAAGGACAGCTCCCCCAGTCCCCGGGGGGTTGTCCTCCCGGGGGAGTTGTCCTGATACGACATGGGTCAAGGACGGTGGGCAGTTTGAATCGCCCTTGCCGTAGCGTAGGCATAACTTTGAATGAAATACTTTTCGTTGGATAAGACCCTGTTTTTAAACTTCACTTAGTCTTTTCTTTAGGCATTTTCTTGTGAACGCTAGCTTACCGACTCAAACTTTCCCCTGCTCTCTAATATTATGAGATAACCGTTTGAGGAAAAACTAGTCCGCTATGGCCCTAGGGACATAAATTTTAATGGAATATCATTTTTCGATGGATTATAGTCCCCTGCTCATGCAATTTTCCACAGCTAGTCTTCTTTAGATACTTCTGTGAACGTTAGCGGACCGCGATCAAACTGCCCCCCCCCCCCCCCCCCCTTTGGGGTCCGCCCACTTGACCGGAGGATCGCGAGACCGAATATGAAAAAGAGCCCACGAGACCGAAGGCCCGCGAGGCCGACTTTTCTCATATCGCATCACAAATAATGCGTTATCGGTATATAAATAATTATGTCTCCCTTAGCGTGTTTAGTTCCCATTTCCGGATCTCCACACCTTCACTGAAAAATTTCCGCTGCCCTTTAATGCTTTAATACTAACGTGGACTGAAATACCATTGACTCTTATTCAGTATTCATTTTCTGAAATACCTCACCGTATAAATTATGATTGCAATCAATTGGATTTTGAAGTTAGAGGTTGATTAAGTTATTAATAATATAGGGCCTACTTTTGATCCATCACTCTCTTTCATTAAAAAACAAAAACAATCTTAAACTGGAATACCAACAGCTCTTTTATCCCGTATTAATTTTCTAAAATGGCTTTTAATACCTCTCTTGATAAGACTTGCAAGAGAAATAATTTTTGAGAGTCAAACTTCGTATTTAAAACCTATAACACGGCATACAATAGGGTATTGCGGTGAAGGGGTGTCTGTGACGTCAAATTCCGTAAATTTCTTGTAGAGAGGGGAGCGTATAACTTATGGCGCACTCATACTCCTTAACATGGTTTACAACACGGCAAACCATGTAATATATCACAAATTCTACTAATTATTTGACTACACAGTTTTTTTTAATTTTCCCAAAATCTAAGGGGAGCATGCATCCCCCCTATTGTAATAGTGTGCGCCTGAATGCTTTTTGATTTGGCGAATATCCATCTATACTTTGGGGGGAACAGATTTGTACAATATTATTCAGCTGATGCTGCGAGATGATTGGGTTTTATTTTTCCAAGTCCAATACAAGTTAATCTCCGGCAAAAAGCTTGAAATATTATCCAGGAAATTGATTAAAGAAATAAGGAATCAATGAATAATAGATGAATGAATGAATGAATGAATGAATGAACGATGATGAATGAATGAATGAATGAATGAATGAATGAATGAATGAATGAATGAATGAATGAATAAATGAACAAATAAATTATTGACTAATAATGCACAAACTACTACATTCATTGACAAACTTTAATGATAATCATTGACTTAAATAAATTTTTCTCTGGAAAAGTTGGTGCCTTCGGGGAGAGCCGTTCTTCTGAGAGTTGTCCTCAGGGGAAACCGTCCTATAGGGGAATGTCAGATATAGGCCCTATGGAGTCGCCCGGGGGCGTGTTGTCCTCCAAAAGAGTAGTCCTACCACCTCACGTGCACCCCTCACAATTACCTCTTTGAAAAATATTAAAAACCCTCGCTGTAATATAGCGAAAAGCTAAAATGAAAAAATAACCGATTCTGAAATGGGTTTGACATGCTGTAATCTCAGTTATCATGATATCACTGGTGTAAAAAGTGTAGGCCAAGCAATTATTGGTAGCATTAATTTGTCAGCTTTGCAGATGTCGGCGGAGCATTATGTCGTCCGAGTGAATGCCATGTAAAATTATCCATTGTTCAATTAAAAACTTCCTTCTGGCACTGGAATTGGTCAGAGCGGTGTAACATTATAGATTACAATTTGCTATTTTCTGCCTCGCAGGCCTTCGGTGAAGTGGCCGTGGACCCCCCCCCCCCCTTTAGTCCCAAGGTACACGTGGTATATAATTATGAGACGACAGTCTGAGGGAAAAGTAGTCTACTATATAGCCATAGGCAAATAACTTTTAACGAAATGTTATTTTTTCGATTGATTAGACACTGTTCTTCAACTTCCACATAGTTGTTTCTTTAGGCATTTCCTGTAAACTCTCGCGAACCTATTCAAGCTGCCCCCTCTTCTTCCTTAGTCCAACGGCTTAGTCCCTGATTACATGTGGAATATTTGAGATGACAGTCTGAGGGAGAAGCTAAAATGAAAAATTAACCGATTCTGAAATAGGTTTGGCCGTAGGCACATAACATTAAATGGAATATTATTTTTTCGATAGATTAAACCCTGCTCTTCAATTTTCACATTCTTTAGGTATTTCTGTGAACGCTAGCGGACCGAGTCAAACTCTCCCCTGCCCTCTCCTGTAACCTGTAAAACTGTATTTCCTGTAAACTCTCGGGACCTATTCAAACCGTCCCCACCTTCCTTTGTCTTATTATTACTCGTAGAATGCATATGATATGACAGGGGGGGGGGGGGGATATGTCTCATTGATGCCTGTACATCATCCGCGTAAACAAAAACATCTATTAGAAAAGGGTCGTTTTGCAGCACAGGGCGGGGAACCGGGGATCAGTTTAGGGTATCAAAAACAGGTAAAAATCAGAAAAAAAAGGGTATCATAATCAGGAAAATCCAGAAAAATGTTACATTATTAGGATATAATGATGCAATCCTTGATTAAATCCATGTTAAGGGAGATGTAATACATTATTTCCGCCCAACTTTAAACCCCGTTTCTTAGGGTGCTTTTCAGGAAAGTGATTTACGCGGCTGAATTGTACAGGTCTCCGATGAGACATTATCCCCCCGGCGATTATGACCAGTCTGAGGGAAAAAGTGGTTCGCTATGGGTCCTAGGAAAATAAATTTGAGAAAAATTTTTTTCGATGGCTTAGACCCTGCTCTTCAACTTTTTACGTAGTCCTTTCTTTAGCTCTTTCCCGTGAACGCTAGCGGAACGAGTCAACTCTCCCCTGCCCTATTACTGGTCGCTGAATAAAATAACATTTCTTTACAGCAAGAACGTGGAACTTTTGGCTCTCTTGCTTCGCTCGCTCGCCAAAAAAACCCAAAACGAAGTGGTTCATACTCTAAGTAAAAGTTGAAGTCCCCTAAGGATTTTCATTAAGTAAGGAGGATGTACTTCTGCGATATTGTTTGAATTTACTTTTGCAAACAATTTTTGTGCGGTCAATTGGAGGAGCGTAGATTCGACTAGGAATGTAGCGATACTGACAACAAAATAGGTCCTATACCCCCCCCCCCCCCCCCCCCTCCCCCCAAATTATTTAGTCTATCATTCACATTTGAACTGCCACCATTTCTCCATCCGGTCGCTTTTGCTCCGCGGCCGAGGATATTCGGCATCAATCATCCCCCAACCACCAACACAAATCGGCACCCATTATGATCATTTCCTCCTTGAATCTCATAATTTCGCGCCCTGTTATAAGTAAGTGTTTTTAAAAGAGGTTCAAATTTTTAAGAATAGTGATGAAATTGTAGTTGTTTTACTCGCTGTCATGTAGGTTTTATCTGCCTATTGCTAAATACTGCTCCCCAGTGTGCCTAATTCAGCATTTGCAAAGGTTAAATATTAGAAATCTAAAATCTACTACCGGCGGCACTTTAGAGGGGGTGCAAAAGGCGCAGGGAGAAAAAAAAATTAAATAAAGGAGAAAATAAGGAAAAGTCATAATATGCGCTCCCTTTCCCCATCCGCAGGGTAAATGCATCAGAATTAGAGTTTTCGAGGTTTAAAATGATATAGATGCCGCATTTTTTCTAGTTCTCGGTCACTTTGCTCCCTCGCATGAATATATTTCCTCTCAGGATATCACAGACTTTTTCAAATAGCTTTTTTAAAAAGAAGGTTCAGAATTTGAAAAATAATGTGCAGTTGTCGTTTGCTTTGGTGCTATCATTAAGTTCATCTGCCTCTCGTTAAATACTGCCCCCAGCATTGAAAAGGTTAAACATTTGAAAGAAATCTATTTGTCGCCCTGATATCAAAACCAGGCTTCGACTATTTCTCAGGGTTTTCGTTAATTTTTCTCCCAATCTTAAAACAATTGAGAAAATAGAAAATTGTTTATAATAACTATTTCTATTTTCTCTACCGTTCAATTTCACTGGTCAATTGCCAAATTTCCTGCATCGTTATAAAATGCGCAGAAATTGCGTTTTAACGGAGTACAATTTTTTTTTCAAGAATTTGTTCATTTTTCTTTTAATTCGCCGCTTGGTGGCTTTTTTTCCCTTACTTGTACCGTAATGGATTATATACCAGATTTTAAAAAATGAAAAGACTGAACAGTGTTATATTTCGTTTTGCGACTGATGTTCGACTGAGATATTTCCAATACAAAACTACAAACAGAATTTTGTTTTTTAATAAGCAGTTGTTGAAAATGAAAATAGTAGATTTTGAAAATTGATCCTTCAATCGTTATTTCTTTAAAGAAATTGTGAGAAAAAGGTGTACTAATTCTTGCCAAAAGATAATATTTGTGATTTCATTTTGATGTAACAGATGATATACGACTAATAAATAGCCTTTACAAGGGCTAAAAAATTGTTGAAAAAATGTAGATACGTTTGGGCACTCGGAAAGGGGGGGGGGGCGCAACTTCACTGTTTACCCCGGGTGCCATATTGCCTAGATACGCCACTGATGAGATGACAGTCTGAGGGAAACTATTCCGCTGTGGCCCTAGCAATTAACTATTAATGAAATATTATTTCATTATTATTATTACTATTATTATTGTAGAAACTGATTACGAATGAGAGTCTATCGTACCTTATACCTCCTTGTAAGAATGTTAGACCTGCGTAATTTAAATACTAGAGAACAGTTGAAGTGAAGACCCAAATAATTCCGTATTAGTCCAGTGCCCTAATGACTGATTTGCTGAATGGACAGTAGTTATGTAGTCATACGCAATTTGTATATTACTCGTAAATCTATTCTCGTAGTGATTAGGTAAAAGAGTTGTATGAGAATTTTTTTCATGTGAAAGAGTATCAAATTATAACCATGGCAAATTTGATTATTTATAACAATACTGTGTAATAAGCCAATTAACCATGGTTAACTTATGCACTTATTGATAACATATCAAATATTACAAGAAAGCTTCAAAATAACCCTATTCCATTTTCTCATGCTGTACTTAAAAGTTAATTTCGAAATAATTTATATCATTCATAACTCATCAACGAAAATTTAAAACCTATAGTTGTATTCGATGGATCTGCAACCATGCATTATTTCCTGAAATGTCAGACTTGTAGTACGCATATGTATATCTCACTCTCTTTCTCCCTTTATCTCTCTTTTCCTCTCCCTCTTTCCTTTCCTGTCTCTCTGTCTTTCCCTCTTAATTTTCCTTTGCTAGATTTCCCCGTGCCATCTATTTTTTCCCTTCCCCCTTTTTCTCTGTCTGTCTGTCTGCCTGTCTGTCTGTCCCCCTCTCTCTCTCCCTTTATCTCTTTCCCTCTCATTTCTCCTGTGAACTCTAGCGGACCGATTGAAACTATCCTCCCCCTTTCTTAGTCCCATAGGCTTGGAATGAGATGACAGTCTGAGGAAAAAACTGGTCTGCTGTGGCCGTAGGCAAATAACTTTTGAGGAAATATTTTTTTTTTTCAATGGATTAGACCCTGCTCCACAACTTGCACATAGTCGCTTTCGTGGGTATTTCCTGTGAGCCCAAGCGGACCGATTCAAACCCCCCCCCCCCCACTTTACCTTAGTCCCATATTATATTACACGTGGAATTATGAGATGACAGTCTTCTGAGGGAAAACTGGTCCGCTATGGCCGTAGGCAAATAACTTTAATGATTTTTTTTTTTTTTTTTTTGTTGATGGATTAGTCCCTGCTCTTCAACTTTCACAATGTCGTTTCTTTAGGTATTCCTGTGAACGCTGGCGGATTCATTCAAAACTGACCTCCCCCCCCCCCCTTCCTTAGCCGTGGATATATTATTATGAGATGACAGTCTGAGGGAGAACTAGTCCGCTATGGCCCTAGGCAAATAACTTTCGATGATTTTTTTTTTTCCGATGGGTTAGCCCGTCTCTTCAATCTCCACCTATATACCCGGTGACCCCAGAAAAAGCGGAAGGGTGAATTTTCATTACTTCATCCTCAGAATGTTGATATTATGTTTACGCCAATGGCTAAGGTACCTTCTACCAAATAAAATGATACCAAGATCATAGAAATTGGTGAAGTAATTCTGATTCTATGCCCGTTTTTTAAAATACAGTAATTTTCAAATTTCGCATGTTTTTTTTGCGACAGATGAGAGCAGAATTGTGCCGGGAGTGGCCTTTCATATTGCATGTTTTTTTTATTTACATGCATCAGTGGACTTCCCTCAAACATCGTATTATGAAGGGCCTCCCCGACACAATTTTACTCTCATCTCTCGCCCAAAACTTGAAAAATGACTGTATTTTAAGGCATGGGCATAGAATCAAAATTACTTCACCAAATTTCTTGGCCTATTTATAGATAACAAACTTTCGTGGAAACAACATATTACATATTTATGCAAACTATTATCCAGAAATGTTGGGGTCATAAATAAACTAAAATCTTTTTCCCCTCCAATGTATTACTCAATTTGTACAATACTCTTATTCTCCCCTATATGAATTATGGTATATTAGCTTGGGGTAATTCTTGTCAAAATCAGTTGGACAGATTATTACTTATACAAAAGAGGGTAATGAGAATTATATGCCTTGAAAACAGACTAGCTCAGTCAAATAAGTTATTTCTTTCAAATAAAGTTCTAAAAATAGAAGATTTGCACAATCTTCGCCTGGACTGTTTTATGTTTCAACTAAATCAAGGAGAGTTACCATCGTCATTAAGTTTATTGTTTTCCAAACATGAGAGTTTTCATAACTATCCCACAAGACTGTCGTCATCTTTTCACCTCCCCATGGTAAGAACCTTATATAAACAGAGAACTATAATTTATACTGGACCACATTTCTGGAATTGCTTGAGGAATCTCTCAGACAGTCACCAAGTTTATTTTCGTTTAAACATAAACTCAAGACTAGGCAAATAACCAGTTATAATGTTAAAACATGATTTTACTGCAGAAGGCTATTCCTTGTCCCATCCTTGTCCCTGTGCTGCTTCGTAGTTTTGTCCCGTTTAGTGTGGTCTTGTATCGTCTGTTTTGTATTCTTTTTATGGTTACTTTTTATTAAAGATACTCTTGCATCATTGTGTTTGGGAACCTTAATTACAAGCATTGCTTTCAAGGTTTCCGCCACAATGCAGCCTGCATTCATATACTCATTAATTACTTAATCATTTAAAACATAATAACTAAAGCCATATAAATCTAATTGTTTGTATTCTATGCTTGTATTGATTTTGTAACGAGAAAATTTCTGTCAATATTATTGTTTGCTGTTATTGTGGAAAATAAATGAAATGAAAAAAAAAGAAAATTCAGTGATATCGGTATCATTCTTCTCGGTAGAGGATGCTGTACCCAATGATGTAGAAAAATATACCTTTCGAAGGTAAAGTACAGAAAATCCGCCGTTCCGCTTTTTCTAGGACTGGCCCCGGTATAGTCTTTTCTGGGAGAATTTTTTGTGAACGCCAGCGGACCGATTCAAACTGTCCCTGCCCC
The DNA here is from genome assembly GCA_029962745.1 of Echinometra lucunter. Taxonomy (NCBI): domain Eukaryota; kingdom Metazoa; phylum Echinodermata; class Echinoidea; order Camarodonta; family Echinometridae; genus Echinometra; species Echinometra lucunter. The sequence goes on along the minus strand of JAPZVO010001569.1, from coordinate 8,112 downwards.
ACCTCCACTTTCTTTTTTCCCTATATATATATATATATGCATAAGGAATATAACATTGTGGGCCGGGGATAGTCTCCAAGAAGACTGCTGTCTGTTGTAGTCAAAGGCACGTTAATAATGAAATATTTTTTCGATGGATTAGACTCTGTTCTTCAATCTCTTCTCGGAGAATTTTTGTGAATGCCAGCGACCGATTCAAACTGCCCCCTTGCTTATTTCTCTATATAATTATTATGGAATATATAATCTCGATGTATTCTGTTTGATATGCAATGTCTTACCTAAATGTGTTTGTCTAAATATGTTTGAAGGGTTCAAGCCCACTTGACCGAAGGTCCGCGAGATCCCAAAATTGAGAATCGGAATTGTCAAAGGGGCTTAAATGAGAGTATTACTGAATATTTTCTGTATGACATTAGAATGAATTCTGCAAAAATTGTCATTTTATAAAAATCAAATTAAAAATGTTCACCTTGTTATGATGCGCTCTGTATTATTTTTGTGTGGGGTCGAAGCTTTGGCCGAAGCTTTCCCCGTTGCATCCTTAATTCTGTTTGATTTCGATGAGAAATTGTGTGATGATGTAAAACAGGGGGGAAAAATGGTTCGCCTAGATTTAGGGTCGATCCCACTGGCGTAACAGCCGGGGGGCAGGGGGACAGAATGCCCCCCTGAAGGATTTCAGCGAGAAAATCCACCAAACCACCTGGAAAAATGAAAGGGACGGAAAGGAAGAAAAGGGAAGGGAGAAAGGGAAAGGAGAAAGGGAAAGGAAGAAGAAGAAAGGAAAAGAAAGAAGAAGAAAGGAAAAGAAATGAGGAGAAAGGGAAAGAAAGAAGGAGAAAGGGAAGGAAAAAAAGGAGAAATGGGAGAAACAAGAAGAGAGAGATGAGGGAAAAGAGGGAAAGGGAAAAAAGAATAAAGCAAGGGAAACAAAAGAAATGAGTTTTAAAATTAAGTACCAAAACCCCAAAGTTTCCGGGGGCTCCACTCCCTGGACCCCCGCAGTGGCTTTCCCTGTAGACCCCCATCAGGGGCCCTAAGCCAGAACCCTGGGCCCCACCTGCTAAGAGCTTCGCAACAAGCAACTCGCGGTGCGGGCTCATCTCCGTATATTCTATTTCTAGACTTAGTTACCGGGAAATTTTCGGCTCTGCCCCCCCCCCCCCCTCCCCCGATAACAGGCAGAGAATGTAAGAGACCGGGAACAGACAACGAACAATTCAAAGAAACGTCAGAGCTTCCGCGCTTCTCGCGGGAGGAGAAAATCACCATCCCTGCACCCTCCCCCTGGCATGCCTAGGGAGTGCGCTTTGCACTATCGTTCTCCTAAACTGAAATCCTGCTTATGCCGCAGAAGAAATTACCGACAACTAATAATCCCCCCTCCCTGCACCCTTCCCTCTAGGGAGCACTACATTGGCGTAAATTCCGGGGATGGGGGATCTATCACCCCACTTGGGGGAGAAGGGGGATGGTGTGTACAAATTCCCCCCCCCCCCCCATGCAGACACACTTTTTCAGGAAGACAATACATTTCAATTAATCAATTCTGAATATCTATCATAAACGATCATCATATTTTAAAATTTCTATTTGAAAATGCTATTGAAAACAAAAAAGTAGTTATTTTAGCTCACTCGCTTCGCTCGCTCATCAAAATCTTATGATTTCCATCAAAAATGCGATCAAAATCGAGAAAAGTAGTTATTTTTGGCTAGCTCGCTTCGCTCTTCCGTCATATTTTAGAATTTTTATTCGAAAATGCGATTCAAAACTGGAAAAGTGGTTATCTTCTGCTCGCTCGATCGCTTTTTGCAAAATAGATATCAAAATGTGTGTGAGAGGGAAATAAATGATTTAAAAAGTTTTTCATCCCCCACTCCTTAAATTGGATTTACGCCGGTGGAACACTACCATCCTCCTAAAATGCATTGACATAAACGAGTTACCGGGAAATTTTGGGCTCTGCTCCCCCCCCCCCCCCGATAACAGGTACCTGTTACGCCCCTGGGACTCGATCCTCTACAATTTTTTTTCATTATATTGGTTATACATTTTGAAAAATGAATGTGAATTATTCACACATGTAGCAGGGGCAATGGGAAAGTTATCTAGTTAGGAGGAGTGGGGACATTAATGTAAGTTTGCAGGAGGCATGCATGCAGGAAAGGATAACAAATCTGAGCGGGAAATAATGTTATTCAAATTCTCGTTTGTAGGGGCCTACATGCCGTCTCAAGTTCCTTCGGTCAAGTGGACGGACCCCGCGCTCAAAGGCTTTATGAACTTTAAAATTTCTAAGCATGTATTTGGATATCATTAACGCATCAAGAATTAAGAATAGCTAAAGAAAAACAAAACAAAACAAAACTAAACTAAACAACGCCACAGTCCAATTCAGAACATAATACAGCAGTTTCGAATATTATATTGTTTCATTTGGTTGTTTCGTATATTATACGAAACAACCAAATGAAACAATATGAATATAATGCAGCACTTTCTCGAAATGTATAACAAAACAACCAAATGAAACAATAAATGATATTAATAATTATGTTTAAACAGTGTGATTATTCAGTATTTGTTCATTACAACACGCCAGGGCCTACAACCCGAGAAATACTGGCCTGATTCTCCCCAGGTTTGAAAACCAAACAAACAAAATAATGATCATACGAGGTAGACCTACATATTTTTATATGATGATATTTATATTCATGTTGACATGAAAACTATTTTGTAAATATTTACTAAAAAGAAAAAAAAAAGCAATGCTAAGCGAGACGATGCTTAACACCCCCTCCCCCCCCCCCCCCCCACTCTCAAAAATTTATTTTCAAAAACAAACTGTAACATTACGAACAACATCAAACCTACTAATAAATAGGTCTCTGCATGATCTGTAGCCTGAATGAATTCGTGTGTATTCGTGTCCGGGATTCCTGTGCTGGGGGGGGGGGGGGGGGTGGAAATTCGCTCGGATCCCCCACTGCATTGGCTGGTACAATAATCAAGGTGTATCCAAAAACAGGACAGCCATAGAGAATCATAGATAATGATTAGTATGTATCTCTACATAGAGAATACATCTGTAAGAGGGCAGCAAAATGTTTTAAAACTCTGAAGCAAAACAAAAAAGAAAAAAAATCACGAAAACAGTAAATGTAAATCTCATACTGGGAAGAGCCCCGAACGTGCTCATAGTACAGCATATTCTGGCCAAGCAACGTATTTACTTTATATGCTCCCTCATCCCCCCCCCCCCCCCCCCCCCCCCCCCCCCCGCTCCAAAATCCGCTGCTGAAGTTCAGTTCGCTATTTATACGATATTGCGCCTTGATACGAGGCTGTTAAAATCGTCCTTGAAAAAATCGGGATATAAATCGGGTACGAAATTAGTAGACGCGCCGATCGCGCCGATAAGATCTAGCACTGCTCACATTCAGCGACACCCTCCCATGCCTTTTGCACTATGTTTGATCGCTAATTTCAATAACGGCATCTTCAAATTGGCAACGTTAAATCAGCCTATTTCGGATACCAATATTTTACGTGATTCCGGCCAGGATCAACACACGTCACGAATCTGAGGGGTGTGTAAGATTGAAGACAGCAAAGCGATGGCCAATCTGAAAGCACCAGAGAGAATTCTTGTTTACCTTCGTCGTTTATCAAAGGGGTCGACGGTAAAGGCTGTCTTTAAGGATGTAAGAATGTACAATTTTGATGTTTTTATCATTTATGAAAAACACGATTTGACGAGTTTGCTGTAATACAGTCCCACTAACCTAAAATTTTGTGGCGCTAGTGCAGTTTAGCATCCAAACGAAAATATCATCAAACAGTGTTTTTCGTACTTTCTCTGTATCAAATTCGGATAGAAAGTCCCTCAAATGAATCAATGATTTATTTTATCTCTCTCACCCAAAGTTTGGACCAGAGTGTGACTCAGAAGAAGTTGTTTTTAGCCTCAATTTCGATGTAGTCTGCCTGGTACTATTACGGCAACATTCAAACTGAAAATATCGACCAAAATTTCCGATCACTGAGCATGTCCCGTATGGTATCTTCGAAAGAGCGTAAAAAAATGAAAATAAAAATGCTTGGCATGTGTACTTCTGGGTTGATCTTCCGTCTCACTTTTATCATTTTCTTTCATAAAACCACTAGCGCTAGCGCATCTGAAAGGGGGAGGGGTGGGGAAAAGGGGGCAGAACGCCCCCTGAATGGGGAAAAAGAGGGCTTCAACGAGGGAGGGGGAAAGAAGAGAAAAGGGGGATGAGAGATGAAATGGGAAGAAAAAAAGAGACGTGGAAATAAAAAAGAAGACCGGGAATGTCTTCTTGCGGACTGATTTTCTGCCTTATTTGTATATCATACTTTCTTAGAACCACTAGTGCATCTGAAAGTGGGAGGGGCAAGGGGGTAGATTACCTCCCTGAGGGGGGGGGGGGGGGGAGAAGAAAAAGAGAAACTGGGGAAGAAAAGACAATAGAAAGAGGGGGAAAAAGAGAGAAAGGGGTAAGAAGCTGCAAGGGAAGAAAAAAGAGAGGGGATCTAAAATAAGAAACGAAGATTGAGTATGTCTTCTTGCGGGCTGTTCTTCTGCCTTCTTTTTGTTGCATACTTTCTTAAAAGCACTAGCGCACTTGAAAGTGCCTGGTCAAGAAGCCAGATTTGCCCCCTGACTTGGGAAATAAAAAAGGAAGGAAACGGGGGAAGAGAAGACAAGAGAAAGAAAGGGAAAGTAGAGAAGTAGGGGAGAGATGAAAAGGGAAGAAGAAAAAGAGGGGAAGAAACAAGAAAAGAAAGCTGGGCATATCTTCTTAAGGGATGATCTTCTGCCTTATTTTTTATAGCATACTTTTTTAAAACCGCTAGCGCCCCTGAAAGGGAATGGGCAAGGGTGCAGAATGCCTCCTTGACGAGGGAAATGAAAAGAGAGAAACGAGGGAAGAATGAAAGCAAGGAAGAGAAGGAGAAAGTAAAAAGAAGGGAGATGAAAAAAGAGTGTGGAATAAGAATAAAATAAAGCTGGGCATGTCCTATTCTGTGCTGATTTTGTATTTTGTGCCTTTGAGGGTATATTTTCTTAAGTCCACCAGCGGGGAAGGGGGGAGGAGGAGGGCACCCCTGACGGTTGAACGAAAAATAGAGTAAGGGGGAAAGAAAAGACAACCAAGCGGAGGGTTGGAAAAGTGGAAAAGGGGGAAAAGGGGGGAAGAAAAAAGAAAGGGGAAACATAAGCAAGGAAGGATGGGCATGTCTTCTTCAGGCTGATGTTATGTCTCATTTTTATCGCATACTTCCTTACAAGCAGGGGAGGCGACAGGGTATTTTGATAGGGGGGCAAGATGACTCATAGGTGAAATTATTGAGGTTTTAAATGAACAACTAGGGGTATTATAGTTGCAAGTTCCAGGCCCCTCTTTCCCCACCCTCTTCTTTCTGTTTCCTCCTCTTATTTCCTCTTTTTCTCCTCTTTTAACTTTTTTTATCACTTGAAAAATCATAAGTGGCATTTGCCCCCCGCCCCCCCCCCCCCCCCATAGCGCCGCCCCTGCTTACAAGCGAACCTGGAAGGGGAAAAGGGGCAGATTGTACTCCTGAGTGGGGAAAGAAAAAAAGGAGGGAAATGGGTGAAGAAATGCCAAGGAAAAGAAGGATAAAGAAGAGTGAAAGTGTAGATTAGAAGTAATGAAAAAGGAGATCGAAATAAATAATTTTTAGTTAAGTTATGCATGTCTTCCTCCGTGCTGATCATCTGCCTTATTTTTCATTATTTCTTAAAACCAGTAGCGCACCTAAAAGGGGTGTAGGCAAGGGGGCAAACTCTACCCCCCCCCCGACAGGGAAAAGGGAAATGAGAGATGCGAAGGAAGAACAAACAAGTAAGCTAGAAAGAAGGGGGGGGGGAGTGCAGAGGAAAGGCGTGGAGTTCGATGAAAAGGGGGGAGAGCAAAACATACGAAAAGAATTATATTCGGCATGTGTTCTTCCTGGCTGATTTTGTTTCTTTTTTTATCGCATGATATTTTAAATACAATGAAAAAAGAGGGAACAAGGGAAGAAAAGACAAGGGGAAGAAGGGAGAGTAGAGATGAAGGGGAGGATAGATGAGAAGGGAAGAAGAAAAAGAGGTGAAGACATAATAAAAGAAAGCTGGAAATGTTTTCTTGCGTGATGATCTTTTGCCTTATTTTTTATCACATTTACTTCTTAAATCCACTACCGCACCTGAAAGAGGCGGGGGTCAGGGGCAGACTGCCTCCCTGAGGGGGGATGGGAAAAGAGAGACACGAGGAACGACGGAAGAATAGGCAAGGAGGAAGAAAAAAAAAAAGTTGGGGTAGATGGAAGCGGATAAAAAGAAATAGAGAGGTTGTAAATAAATAAGAAAAGTTGGGCTGCATTCTTCCGGGCTGGACTTGTAACTTATTTTTATCGCATACTTTTTTTAAAGCCACTAGCGCACCTAAAAGGAGCGGGTCCAGTGGGCAGACTGCCTCCCTGACGGGTGAAATAAAAAAAGAGGGAAACGGTAAAAGAGAAGCCAAGGGAAAGAAGGGGAAAGAAGAAATGGGAGATGAAAAGGAGATGAAAAAGATAGGGGGAAAACAAGGAAAGAGAGATAGGCATGTCTATTTCCGTGCTGATATTTTTCCTAATTTTTATTGCATAGGCCTATTCTTAAAACGACTAACGTATCTGAAAGGGGAGGAGGCAAGGAGAGGAAAGAGTGTCTATATAGCCTACGCTCTCTAGCGCCAAAATGGAGTTAAAATCACCATAAATATAGTGCGCGCCCCAACCAGCTTCAACAAAACCCATACAGTTCGTGCTGCCAATACCATAAGAGAAGTGCTTTTATTTTTCCACACTTTAAACTAGAAAATGCCCGCACATAAAGCCCCGACGTTAAAACAACATGGATATTCTCAAGCGAAAAGTGTGTGTACTTTTTTTTCTTCAAATTTTTATTTCATATTCCTTTCTGCCTCCAGACACGTTTTCGCCAACGTGGAAATGATAAGAACATCGATTTATTCACGATTTAAACTCGGCCTAATGGAAATATTATAACACGTCTGTGCCGGCCCTTCCATGCCTTCGCACGGCCAAGATCATAGATTTGTTCACGAGAATGGTGTATTTACTGTAGTTTTATGTAATATTAAAATATGTCTCCTAATGGTAACAGACATTCATGGCAGAGTTATATGTAGCATAATTTTGTATGTTTCATTTTTCCTGGTAATGAATGCGAATTCGCACAATCTGTCCCAAACTTTCATGAAGAATTTTGTCTTAAGAAACACGCTGGCGTAAAAACAGAAGGATTGAAATTAACGGCAGATGTATTTATTATAATTTACATATTTAATATTTATGCATAGAATACGACATTGCACAAATTCGTTCCCAACATTCATGAAGAATTTTGTGTTATCGAACACTTTGGCGCATGCAATTTGAGAGTGATTCACGGCAAAGATGTACATGTAGTATCACTTTTATGAAAAGGAATACGAAATAGCATAATTTGTCCTTAATGTTAATGAAGAAGTATGTGTCAAACAGTTTGTCGTATCAATTGTAAAAGTGATTCATCACAAAGTTGTACGTCACGTTTATTGAATATGTTCATGGAAATGAATAGGGCCTATACATAAATGCATAACTTGTTCCAAACATTCATGACTAGGTTCGTATTAGTAAACACTTTGGATTATTATTATAAGAAGGATTCACTAGAAACAGGTAGGTATCAAAGATGTATGTTTCATGTTCATGAGAAGAAATATGACATCGCATAATTTGTCCCAAACATTCATGAAGAAGTTCTTATTACCGAACACTTTGGAGCATAATTTCTAGGTGATTCGGGATGAATTCCTTTTCCTTGACTTTTCTTTCTCCTTTTCTCTCTTTTCCCTTTCCCCGTCCCGGGGGGGGGGGGGGGGGGGGGGGGGGTGGCGTTTAGGTGCGCTAGAGGTTTTACGAAAGTATATATACGATAAAAATAAGGCAGAAGACAACACGAGCCCACCTTTCTTTTCTTCTTCCCTTTTCATCTACCCCTACTTTTTCTCCTCTTCCCCTTCT
>JAPZVO010001568.1:0-16186 GCA_029962745.1 Echinometra lucunter | reverse complement strand
AGAACACGACAAGAGGGTGTATTTGAAGCTCTACAATATCATATTGGGGCTTTGGAAAGAAAACTAAAGTAGTTACCTCGATTCAATTTTTCCAATATTTCAGGTTTTAAGTCAAACATGTGAAAATTTTCCAACATTTAAGTTTATTGAGGTAATTGAGAAACCTCTCTCTATGCTTTGGTGCTTTGGGATATAGCTTGGAATGGAACAAAAGTGTTATATATCGTTTCAGCAGATCCATTTCGACATCTTGGTAGCCAGACATGTACATTGTATTTGATTTGCGTTATAACATTTCTTATGGACTCTAAACATAACGAAAGCGAACACTAAACACTCACCAAGGAAAAAAGTAATGGTTGCTTTATGTTGAAGCTAACCGCTAAATGGTAAGCGTTATGAAGTTCCCAATGGTTTAGAACACTGACAAGAGGGTGTATTTGAAGCTCTACAATATCATATTGGGGCTTTGGAAAGAAAACTAATGTAGTTACCTCGATTCAATTTTTCCAATATTTCAGGTTTTAAGTCAAACATGTGAAAATTTTCCAACATTTAAGTTTATTGAGGTAATTGAGAAACCTCTCTCTATGCTTTGGTGCTTTGGGATATAGCTTGGAATGGAACAAAAGTGTTATATATCGTTTCAGCAGATCCATTTCGACATCTTGGTAGCCAGACATGTATTTGATTTGCGTTATAACATTTCTTATGGACTCTAAACATAACGAAAGCGAACACTAAACACTCACCAAGGAAAAATGTAATGGTTGCTTTATGTTGAAGCTAACCGCTAAATGGTAAGCGTTATGAAGTTCCCAATGGTTTAGAACATGACAAGAGGGTGTATTTGAAGCTCTACAATATCATATTGGGGCTTTGGAAAGAAAACTAATGTAGTTACCTCGATTCAATTTGTCCAATATTTCAGGTTTTAAGTCAACATGTGAAAATTTTCCCAACATTTAAGTTTATTGAGGTAATTGAGAAACCTCTCTCTATGCTTTGGTGCTTTGGGATATAGCTTGGAATGGAACAAAAGTGTTATATATCGTTTCAGCAGATCCATTTCGACATCTTGGTAGCCAGACATGTACATTTTATTTGAATTTTGCGTTATAACATTTCTTATGGACTCTAAACATAACGAAAGCGAACACTAAACACTAACCAAGGAAAAATGTAATGGTTGCTTTATGTTGAAGCTAACCGCTAAATGGTAAGCGTTATGAAGTTCCCAATGGTTTAGAACACTGACAAGAGGGTGTATTTGAAGCTCTACAATATCATATTGGGGCTTTGGAAAGAAAACTAATGTAGTTACCTCGATTCAATTTTTCCAATATTTCAGGTTTTAAGTCAAACATGTGAAAATTTTCCAACATTTAAGTTTATTGAGGTAATTGAGAAACCTCTCTCTATGCTTTGGTGCTTTGGGATATAGCTTGGAATGGAACAAAAGTGTTATATATCGTTTCAGCAGATCCATTTCGACATCTTGGTAGCCAGACATGTACATTTTATTTGATTTGCGTTATAACATTTCTTATGGACTCTAAACATAACGAAAGCGAACACTAAACACTAACCAAGGAAAAATGTAATGGTTGCTTTATGTTGAAGCTAACCGCTAAATGGTAAGCGTTATGAAGTTCCCAATGGTTTAGAACACGACAAGAGGGTTGTATTTGAAGCTCTACAATATCATATTGGGGCTTTGGAAAGAAAACTAAAGTAGTTACCTCGATTCAATTTTCCAATATTTCAGGTTTTAAGTCAAACATGTGAAAATTTCCAACATTTAAGTTTATTGAGGTAATTGAGAAACCTCTCTCTATGCTTTGGTGCTTTGGGATATAGCTTGGAATGGAACAAAAGTGTTATATATCGTTTCAGCAGATCCATTTCGACATCTTGGTAGCCAGACATGTACATTGTATTTGATTTGCGTTATAACATTTCTTATGGACTCTAAACATAACGAAAGCGAACACTAAACACTCACCAAGGAAAAATGTAATGGTTGCTTTATGTTGAAGCTAACCGCTAAATGGTAAGCGTTATGAAGTTCCCAATGGTTTAGAACATGACAAGAGGGTGTATTTGAAGCTCTACAATATCATATTGGGGCTTTGGAAAGAAAACTAATGTAGTTACCTCGATTCAATTTTTCCAATATTTCAGGTTTTAAGTCAAACATGTGAAAATTTTCCAACATTTAAGTTTATTGAGGTAATTGAGAAACCTCTCTCTATGCTTTGGTGCTTTGGGATATAGCTTGGAATGGAACAAAAGTGTTATATATCGTTTCAGCAGATCCATTTCGACATCTTGGTAGCCAGACATGTACATTTTATTTGATTTGCGTTATAACATTTCTTATGGACTCTAAACATAACGAAAGCGAACACTAAACACTAACCAAGGAAAAAATGTAATGGTTGCTTTATGTTGAAGCTAACCGCTAAATGGTAAGCGTTATGAAGTTCCCAATGGTTTAGAACACGACAAGAGGGTGTATTTGAAGCTCTACAATATCATATTGGGGCTTTGGAAAGAAAACTAAAGTAGTTACCTCGATTCAATTTTTCCAATATTTCAGGTTTTAAGTCAAACATGTGAAAATTTTCCAACATTTAAGTTTATTGAGGTAATTGAGAAACCTCTCTCTATGCTTTGGTGCTTTGGGATATAGCTTGGAATGGAACAAAAGTGTTATATATCGTTTCAGCAGATCCATTTCGACATCTTGGTAGCCAGACATGTACATTGTATTTGATTTGCGTTATAACATTTCTTATGGACTCTAAACATAACGAAAGCGAACACTAAACACTCACCAAGGAAAAATGTAATGGTTGCTTTATGTTGAAGCTAACCGCTAAATGGTAAGCGTTATGAAGTTCCCAATGGTTTAGAACACGACAAGAGGGTGTATTTGAAGCTCTACAATATCATATTGGGGCTTTGGAAAGAAAACTAAAGTAGTTACCTCGATTCAATTTTTCCAATATTTCAGGTTTTAAGTCAAACATGTGAAAATTTTCCAACATTTAAGTTTATTGAGGTAATTGAGAAACCTCTCTATGCTTTGGTGCTTTGGGATATAGCTTGGAATGGAACAAAAGTGTTATATATCGTTTCAGCAGATCCATTTCGACATCTTGGTAGCCAGACATGTACATTTTATTTGATTTGCGTTATAACATTTCTTATGGACTCTAAACATAACGAAAGCGAACACTAAACACTAACCAAGGAAAAATGTAATGGTTGCTTTATGTTGAAGCTAACCGCTAAATGGTAAGCGTTATGAAGTTCCCAATGGTTTAGAACACGACAAGAGGGTGTATTTGAAGCTCTACAATATCATATTGGGGCTTTGGAAAGAAAACTAAAGTAGTTACCTCGATTCAATTTTTCCAATATTTCAGGTTTTAAGTCAAACATGTGAAAATTTTCCAACATTTAAGTTTATTGAGGTAATTGAGAAACCTCTCTCTATGCTTTGGTGCTTTGGGATATAGCTTGGAATGGAACAAAAGTGTTATATATCGTTTCAGCAGATCCATTTCGACATCTTGGTAGCCAGACATGTACATTTTATTTGATTTGCGTTATAACATTTCTTATGGACTCTAAACATAACGAAAGCGAACACTAAACACTAACCAAGGAAAAAAGTAATGGTTGCTTTATGTTGAAGCTAACCGCTAAATGGTAAGCGTTATGAAGTTCCCAATGGTTTAGAACACGACAAGAGGGTGTATTTGAAGCTCTACAATATCATATTGGGGCTTTGGAAAGAAAACTAAAGTAGTTACCTCGATTCAATTTTTCCAATATTTCAGGTTTTAAGTCAAACATGTGAAAATTTTCCAACATTTAAGTTTATTTAGAAACCTCTCTCTATGCTTTGGTGCTTTGGGATATAGCTTGGAATGGAACAAAAGTGTTATATATCGTTTCAGCAGATCCATTTCGACATCTTGGTAGCCAGACATGTACATTGTATTTGATTTGCGTTATAACATTTCTTATGGACTCTAAACATAACGAAAGCGAACACTAAACACTCACCAATGAAAAATGTAATGGTTGCTTTATGTTGAAGCTAACCGCTAAATGGTAAGCGTTATGAAGTTCCCAATGGTTTAGAACATGACAAGAGGGTGTATTTGAAGCTCTACAATATCATATTGGGGCTTTGGAAAGAAAACTAATGTAGTTACCTCGATTCAATTTTTCCAATATTTCAGGTTTTAAGTCAAACATGTGAAAATTTTCCAACATTTAAGTTTATTGAGGTAATTGAGAAACCTCTCTCTATGCTTTGGTGCTTTGGGATATAGCTTGGAATGGAACAAAAGTGTTATATATCGTTTCAGCAGATCCATTTCGACATCTTGGTAGCCAGACATGTACATTTTATTTGATTTGCGTTATAACATTTCTTATGGACTCTAAACATAACGAAAGCGAACACTAAACACTAACCAAGGAAAAAATGTAATGGTTGCTTTATGTTGAAGCTAACCGCTAAATGGTAAGCGTTATGAAGTTCCCAATGGTTTAGAACACGACAAGAGGGTGTATTTGAAGCTCTACAATATCATATTGGGGCTTTGGAAAGAAAACTAAAGTAGTTACCTCGATTCAATTTTTCCAATATTTCAGGTTTTAAGTCAAACATGTGAAAATTTTCCAACATTTAAGTTTATTGAGGTAATTGAGAAACCTCTCTCTATGCTTTGGTGCTTTGGGATATAGCTTGGAATGGAACAAAAGTGTTATATATCGTTTTCAGCAGATCCATTTCGACATCTTGGTAGCCAGACATGTACATTGTATTTGATTTGCGTTATAACATTTCTTATGGACTCTAAACATAACGAAAGCGAACACTAAACACTCACCAAGGAAAAATGTAATGGTTGCTTTATGTTGAAGCTAACCGCTAAATGGTAAGCGTTATGAAGTTCCCAATGGTTTAGAACACGACAAGAGGGTGTATTTGAAGCTCTACAATATCATATTGGGGCTTTGGAAAGAAAACTAAAGTAGTTACCTCGATTCAATTTTTCCAATATTTCAGGTTTTAAGTCAAACATGTGAACATTTTCCAACATTTAAGTTTATTGAGGTAATTGAGAAACCTCTCTATGCTTTGGTGCTTTGGGATATAGCTTGGAATGGAACAAAAGTGTTATATATCGTTTCAGCAGATCCATTTCGACATCTTGGTAGCCAGACATGTACATTTTATTTGATTTGCGTTATAACATTTCTTATGGACTCTAAACATAACGAAAGCGAACACTAAACACTAACCAAGGAAAAATGTAATGGTTGCTTTATGTTGAAGCTAACCGCTAAATGGTAAGCGTTATGAAGTTCCCAATGGTTTAGAACATGACAAGAGGGTGTATTTGAAGCTCTACAATATCATATTGGGGCTTTGGAAAGAAAACTAATGTAGTTACCTCGATTCAATTGATGAAATATTTCAGGTTTTAAGTCAAACATGTGAAAATTTTCCAACATTTAAGTTTATTGAGGTAATTGAGAAACCTCTCTCTATGCTTTGGTGCTTTGGGATATAGCTTGGAATGGAACAAAAGTGTTATATATCGTTTCAGCAGATCCATTTCGACATCTTGGTAGCCAGACATGTACATTTTATTTGATTTGCGTTATAACATTTCTTATGGACTCTAAACATAACGAAAGCGAACACTAAACACTAACCAAGGAAAAAAGTAATGGTTGCTTTATGTTGAAGCTAACCGCTAAATGGTAAGCGTTATGAAGTTCCCAATGGTTTAGAACACGACAAGAGGGTGTATTTGAAGCTCTACAATATCATATTGGGGCTTTGGAAAGAAAACTAATGTAGTTACCTCGATTCAATTTTTCCAATATTTCAGGTTTTAAGTCAAACATGTGAAAATTTTCCAACATTTAAGTTTATTGAGGTAATTGAGAAACCTCTCTCTATGCTTTGGTGCTTTGGGATATAGCTTGGAATGGAACAAAAGTGTTATATATCGTTTCAGCAGATCCATTTCGACATCTTGGTAGCCAGACATGTACATTGTATTTGATTTGCGTTATAACATTTCTTATGGACTCTAAACATAACGAAAGCGAACACTAAACACTCACCAAGGAAAAATGTAATGGTTGCTTTATGTTGAAGCTAACCGCTAAATGGTAAGCGTTATGAAGTTCCCAATGGTTTAGAACACGACAAGAGGGTGTATTTGAAGCTCTACAATATCATATTGGGGCTTTGGAAAGAAAACTAAAGTAGTTACCTCGATTCAATTTTTCCAATATTTCAGGTTTTAAGTCAAACATGTGAAAATTTTCCAACATTTAAGTTTATTGAGAAACCTCTCTCTATGCTTTGGTGCTTTGGGATATAGCTTGGAATGGAACAAAAGTGTTATATATCGTTTCAGCAGATCCATTTCGACATCTTGGTAGCCAGACATGTACATTGTATTTGATTTGCGTTATAACATTTCTTATGGACTCTAAACATAACGAAAGCGAACACTAAACACTCACCAAGGAAAAATGTAATGGTTGCTTTATGTTGAAGCTAACCGCTAAATGGTAAGCGTTATGAAGTTCCCAATGGTTTAGAACACGACAAGAGGGTGTATTTGAAGCTCTACAATATCATATTGGGGCTTTGGAAAGAAAACTAAAGTAGTTACCTCGATTCAATTTTTCCAATATTTCAGGTTTTAAGTCAAACATGTGAAAATTTTCCAACATTTAAGTTTATTTAGAAACCTCTCTCTATGCTTTGGTGCTTTGGGATATAGCTTGGAATGGAACAAAAGTGTTATATATCGTTTCAGCAGATCCATTTCGACATCTTGGTAGCCAGACATGTACATTTTATTTGATTTGCGTTATAACATTTCTTATGGACTCTAACATAACGAAAGCGAACACTAAACACTCACCAAGGAAAAATGTAATGGTTGCTTTATGTTGAAGCTAACCGCTAAATGGTAAGCGTTATGAAGTTCCCAATGGTTTAGAACACGACGAGAGGGTGTATTTGAAGCTCTACAATATCATATTGGGGCTTTGGAAAGAAAACTAAAGTAGTTACCTCGATTCAATTTTTCCAATATTTCAGGTTTTAAGTCAAACATGTGAAAATTTTCCAACATTTAAGTTTATTGAGGTAATTGAGAAACCTCTCTCTATGCTTTGGTGCTTTGGGATATAGCTTGGAATGGAACAAAAGTGTTATATATCGTTTCAGCAGATCCATTTCGACATCTTGGTAGCCAGACATGTACATTGTATTTGATTTGCGTTATAACATTTCTTATGGACTCTAAACATAACGAAAGCGAACACTAAACACTAACCAAGGAAAAAAGTAATGGTTGCTTTATGTTGAAGCTAACCGCTAAATGGTAAGCGTTATGAAGTTCCCAATGGTTTAGAACACGACAAGAGGGTGTATTTGAAGCTCTACAATATCATATTGGGGCTTTGGAAAGAAAACTAATGTAGTTACCTCGATTCAATTGATGAAATATTTCAGGTTTTAAGTCAAACATGTGAAAATTTTCCAACATTTAAGTTTATTGAGGTAATTGAGAAACCTCTCTCTATGCTTTGGTGCTTTGGGATATAGCTTGGAATGGAACAAAAGTGTTATATATCGTTTCAGCAGATCCATTTCGACATCTTGGTAGCCAGACATGTACATTGTATTTGATTTGCGTTATAACATTTCTTATGGACTCTAAACATAACGAAAGCGAACACTAAACACTAACCAAGGAAAAAAGTAATGGTTGCTTTATGTTGAAGCTAACCGCTAAATGGTAAGCGTTATGAAGTTCCCAATGGTTTAGAACACGACAAGAGGGTGTATTTGAAGCTCTACAATATCATATTGGGGCTTTGGAAAGAAAACTAAAGTAGTTACCTCGATTCAATTTTTCCAATATTTCAGGTTTTAAGTCAAACATGTGAAAATTTTCCAACATTTAAGTTTATTTAGAAACCTCTCTCTATGCTTTGGTGCTTTGGGATATAGCTTGGAATGGAACAAAAGTGTTATATATCGTTTCAGCAGATCCATTTCGACATCTTGGTAGCCAGACATGTACATTGTATTTGATTTGCGTTATAACATTTCTTATGGACTCTAAACATAACGAAAGCGAACACTAAACACTCACCAAGGAAAAATGTAATGGTTGCTTTATGTTGAAGCTAACCGCTAAATGGTAAGCGTTATGAAGTTCCCAATGGTTTAGAACATGACAAGAGGGTGTATTTGAAGCTCTACAATATCATATTGCTGCTTTGGAAAGAAAACTAATGTAGTTACCTCGATTCAATTGATGAAATATTTCAGGTTTTAAGTCAAACATGTGAAAATTTTCCAACATTTAAGTTTATTGAGGTAATTGAGAAACCTCTCTCTATGCTTTGGTGCTTTGGGATATAGCTTGGAATGGAACAAAAGTGTTATATATCGTTTCAGCAGATCCATTTCGACATCTTGGTAGCCAGACATGTACATTTTATTTGATTTGCGTTATAACATTTCTTATGGACTCTAAACATAACGAAAGCGAACACTAAACACTAACCAAGGAAAAATGTAATGGTTGCTTTATGTTGAAGCTAACCGCTAAATGGTAAGCGTTATGAAGTTCCCAATGGTTTAGAACATGACAAGAGGGTGTATTTGAAGCTCTACAATATCATATTGGGGCTTTGGAAAGAAAACTAATGTAGTTACCCTCGATTCAATTTTTCCAATATTTCAGGTTTTAAGTCAAACATGTGAAAATTTTCCAACATTTAAGTTTATTGAGGTAATTGAGAAACCTCTCTCTATGCTTTGGTGCTTTGGGATATAGCTTGGAATGGAACAAAAGTGTTATATATCGTTTCAGCAGATCCATTTCGACATCTTGGTAGCCAGACATGTACATTTTATTTGATTTGCGTTATAACATTTCTTATGGACTCTAAACATAACGAAAGCGAACACTAAACACTAACCAAGGAAAAATGTAATGGTTGCTTTATGTTGAAGCTAACCGCTAAATGGTAAGCGTTATGAAGTTCCCAATGGTTTAGAACATGACAAGAGGGTGTATTTGAAGCTCTACAATATCATATTGGGGCTTTGGAAAGAAAACTAATGTAGTTACCTCGATTCAATTTTTCCAATATTTCAGGTTTTAAGTCAAACATGTGAAAATTTTCCAACATTTAAGTTTATTGAGGTAATTGAGAAACCTCTCTCTATGCTTTGGTGCTTTGGGATATAGCTTGGAATGGAACAAAAGTGTTATATATCGTTTCAGCAGATCCATTTCGACATCTTGGTAGCCAGACATGTACATTGTATTTGATTTGCGTTATAACATTTCTTATGGACTCTAAACATAACGAAAGCGAACACTAAACACTAACCAAGGAAAAAAGTAATGGTTGCTTTATGTTGAAGCTAACCGCTAAATGGTAAGCGTTATGAAGTTCCCAATGGTTTAGAACACGACAAGAGGGTGTATTTGAAGCTCTACAATATCATATTGGGGCTTTGGAAAGAAAACTAAAGTAGTTACCTCGATTCAATTTTTCCAATATTTCAGGTTTTAAGTCAAACATGTGAAAATTTTCCAACATTGAAGTTTATTGAGGTAATTGAGAAACCTCTCTCTATGCTTTGGTGCTTTGGGATATAGCTTGGAATGGAACAAAAGTGTTATATATCGTTTCAGCAGATCCATTTCGACATCTTGGTAGCCAGACATGTACATTGTATTTGATTTGCGTTATAACATTTCTTATGGACTCTAAACATAACGAAAGCGAACACTAAACACTACCAAGGAAAAATGTAATGGTTGCTTTATGTTGAAGCTAACCGCTAAATGGTAAGCGTTATGAAGTTCCCAATGGTTTAGAACACGACAAGAGGGTGGTATTTGAAGCTCTACAATATCATATTGGGGCTTTGGAAAGAAAACTAAAGTAGTTACCTCGATTCAATTTTTCCAATATTTCAGTTTAAGTCAAACATGTGAAAATTTTCCAACATTTAAGTTTATTGAGGTAATTGAGAAACCTCTCTCTATGCTTTGGTGCTTTGGGATATAGCTTGGAATGGAACAAAAGTGTTATATATCGTTTCAAGCAGATCCATTTCGACATCTTGGTAGCCAGACATGTACATTTATTTGATTTGCGTTATAACATTTCTTATGGACTCTAAACATAACGAAAGCGAACACTAAACACTAACCAAGGAAAAATGTAATGGTTGCTTTATGTTGAAGCTAACCGCTAAATGGTAAGCGTTATGAAGTTCCAATGGTTTAGAACATGACAAGAGGGTGTATTTGAAGCTCTACAATATCATATTGGGGCTTTGGAAAGAAAACTAAAGTAGTTACCTCGATTCAATTTTTCCAATATTTCAGGTTTTAAGTCAAACATGTGAAAATTTCCAACATTTAAGTTATTGAGGTAATTGAGAAACCTCTCTCTATGCTTTGGTGCTTTGGGATATAGCTTGGAATGGAACAAAAGTGTTATATATCGTTTCAGCAGATCCATTTCAGACATCTTGGTAGCCAGACATGTACATTGTATTTGATTTGGCGTTATAACATTTCTTATGGACTCTAAACATAACGAAAGCGAACACTAAACACTAACCAAGGAAAAATGTAATGGTTGCTTTATGTTGAAGCTAACCGCTAAATGGTAAGCGTTATGAAGTTCCCAATGGTTTAGAACACGGACAAGAGGTGGTATTTGAAGCTCTACAATATCATATTGGGGCTTGGAAAGAAAACTAAAGTAGTTACCTCGATTCAATTTTTCCAATATTTCAGGTTTAAGTCAAACATGTGAAAATTTTCCAACATTTAAGTTTATTGAGAAACCTCTCTATATGCTTTGGGTGCTTTGGGATATAGCTTGGAATGGAACAAAAGTGTTATAATCGTTTCAGCAGATCCATTTCGACATCTGGTAGCCAAGACATGTACATTGTATTTGATTGGCGTTATAACATTTCTTATGGACTCTAAACATAACGAAAGCGAACACTAAACACTCACCAAGGAAAAATGTAATGGTTGCTTTATGTTGAAGCTAACCGCTAAATGGTAAGCGTTATGAAGTTCCCAATGGTTTAGAACATGACAAGAGGGTGTATTTGAAGCTCTACAATATCATATTGGGGCTTTGGAAAGAAAACTAATGTAGTTACCTCGATTCAATTTTTCCAATATTTCAGGTTTTAAGTCAAACATGTGAAAATTTTCCAACATTAAGTTTATTGAGGTAATTGAGAAACCTCTCTCTATGCTTTGGTGCTTTGGGATATAGCTTGGAATGGAACAAAAGTGTTATATATCGTTTCAGCAGATCCATTTCGACATCTTGGTAGCCAGACATGTACATTTATTTGATTTGCGTTATAACATTTCTTATGGACTCTAAACATAACGAAAGCGAACACTAAACACTAACCAAGGAAAAATGTAATGGTTGCTTTATGTTGAAGCTAACCGCTAAATGGTAAGCGTTATGAAGTTCCCAATGGTTTTAGAACACGACAGAGGGTGTATTTGAAGCTCTACAATATCATATTGGGGCTTTGGAAAGAAAACTAAAGTAGTTACCCTCGATTCAATTTTTCCAATATTTTCAGGGTTGTAAGTCAAACATGTGAAAATTTTCCAACATTGAAGTTATTGAGGTAATTGAGAAACCCTCTCTATATGCTTGGTGCTTTGGGATATAGCTTGGAATGGAACAAAATGTGTTATATATCGTTTTCAGCAGATCCATTTCGACATCTTGGTAGCCAGACATGTACACTGTATTGATTTGCGTTATAACATTTCTTATGGACTCTAAACATAACGAAAGCGATAACGAAAACCTAACCAAGGAAAAAATGTAATGGTTGCTTTATGTTGAAGCTAACCGCTAAATGGTAAGCGTTATGAGTTCCCAATGGTTTAGAACATGACAAGAGGGTGTATTGAAGCTCTACAATATCATATTGGGGCTTTGGAAGAAAACTAAAGTATTACCCACCTCGATTCAATTTTATCCAATATTTCAGGTTTAAGTCAACTGTGAAAATTGTCCACATTTAAGTTTATTGAGGTAATTGAGAACCTCTCTATATGCTTTGGTGCTTTGGATATAGCGTTGGAATGAAACAAAAGTGTTTATATATCGTTTTCAGCAGATTCATTTCGACATCTTGGTAGCAGACATGTACATTGTATTTGATTTGCGTTATAACATTCTTATGGACTCTAACATAACAAAGCGAACACTAAAACACTAACCAAGGGAAAAATGTAATGGTTGCTTTATGTTGAAGCCTAACCGCTAAATGGTAAGCGTTATGAAGTTCCCAAGGGTTTAGAACAACGACCAAGAGGGTGTAGTTGAAGCTCTACAATATCATATTGGGGCTTTGGAAAGAAACTAATGTAAGATACCCTCGTTCGATTCAATTTTCCAATATTTCAGGTTTTAAGTAAGTCAAACATGTGAACATTTTCCAACATTGAAGTTTATTGAGGTATTGAGAAAACCTCTCTCTAGAGTCTTACTGTGGTGCTTTGGGATATAGCTTGAATGGAACAAAAGTGTTATATATCGTTTCAGCAGATCCATTTCGACATCTTGGTAGCCAGACATGTACATTGTATTTGATTTGCGTTATAACATTTCTTATGGACTCTAAACATAACGAAAGCGAACACTAAACACTAACCAAGGAAAAAGTAATGGTTGCTTTATGTTGAAGCTAACCGCTAAATGGTAAGCGTTATGAAGTTCCCAATGGTTTAGAACACGACAAGAGGGTGTATTTGAAGCTCTACAATATCATATTGGGGCTTTGGAAAGAAAACTAAGTAGTTACCTCGATTCAATTTTCCAATATTTCAGGTTTTAAGTCAAACATGTGAAAATTTCCAACATTAAGTTTATTGAGAAAACCTCTCTATATGCTTTGGTGCTTTGGGATAAGCTTGGAATGGAACAAAAGTGTTATATATCGTTTCAGCAGATCCATTTCGACATCTTGGTAGCCAGACATGTACATTGTATTTGATTTGCGTTATAACATTTCTTATGGACTCTAAACATAACGAAAGCGAACACTAAACACTCACCAAGGAAAAATGTAATGGTTGCTTTATGTTTGAAGCTAACCGCTAAATGGTAAGCGTTTATGAAGTTCCCAATGGTTTAGAACATGACAAGAGGTGTATTTGAAGCTCTACAATATCATATGGGGGCTTTGGAAAGAAAACTAAAGTAGTTTACCCTCGATTCAATTTTTCCAATATTTCAGGTTTAAGTCAAACATGTGAACATTTTCCAACATTGAAGTTTATTGAGGTAATTGAGAAAACTTCTCTATGCTTTGGTGCTTTGGGATATAGCTTGGAATGGAACAAAAGTGTTAATATATCGTTTCAGCAGATCCATTTCGACATCTTGGTAGCCAGACATGTACATTGTATTTGATTTGCGTTATAACATCTTATGGACTCTAAACATAACGAAAGCGAACACTAAACACTAACCAAGGAAAAATGTAATGGTTGCTTTATGTTGAAGCTAACCGCTAAATGGTAAGCGTTATGAAGTTCCAAGGGTTTAGAACACGACAAGAGGGTGTATTTGAGCTCTACAATATCATATTGGGGCTTGGAAAGAAAACTAAAGTAGTTACCTCGATTCAATTTTTCCAATATTTCAGGGTTTTAAGTCAAACATGTGAACATTTTCCAACATTAAGTTTATTGAGGTAATTGAGAAACCTCTCTATATGCTTTGGTGCTTGGGATATAGCTTGGAATGGAACAAAAGTGTTATATTATCGTTTCAGCAGATCCATTTCGACATCTTGGTAGCCAGAATGTACATTGTATTTGATTTGCGTTATAACATTTCTTATGGACTCTAAACATAACGAAAGCGAACACTAAAAACTAACCAAGGAAAAATGTAATGGTTGCTTTATGTTAAGCTAACCGCTAATGGTAAGCGTTATGAAGTTCCCAAGGGTTAGAACATGACAAGAGGGTGTATTTGAAGCTCTACAATATCATATTGGGGCTTTGGAAAGAAAACTAAAGTAGTTACCTCGATTCAATTTTCCAATATTTCAGGTTTTTTAAGTCAAACATGTGAAAATTTTCCAACATTTAGTTTATTGTAATTGAGAAACCTCTCTATATGCTTGGGTGCTTGGGGATATAGCTTGGAATGGAACAAAAGTGTTATATATCGTTTCAGCAGATCATTTCGACATCTTGGTAGCCAGACATGTACATTGTATTTGATTTGCGTTATAAAATTTCTTATGGACTCTAAACTAACGAAAGCGAACACTAAACACTCACCAAGGAAAAATGTAATGGTTTGCTTTATGTTGAAGCTAACCGCTAAATGGTAAGCGTTATGAAGTTCCCAATGGTTTAGAACATGACAAGAGGTGTATTTGAAGCTCTACAATATCATATTGGGGCTTTGGAAAGAAAACTAAAGTAGTTACCTCGATTCAATTTTTCCAATATTTCAGTTTTAGTCAAACATGTGAACATTTTCCAACATTGAAGTTATTGAGGTAATTGAGAGAAAACCTCTCTATGCTTTGGTGCTTTGGGATATAGCTTGGAATGGAACAAAAGTGTTATATATCGTTTCAGCAGATCCATTTCGACATCTTGGTAGCCAGACATGTACATTGTATTTGATTTGCGTTATAACATTTCTTATGGACTCTAAACATAACGAAAGCGAACACTAAACACTAACCAAGGAAAAATGTAATGGTTGCTTTATGTTGAAGCTAACCGCTAAATGGTAAGCGATGAAGTTCCAATGGTTTAGAACACGACAAGAGGGTGTATTGAAGCTCTACAATATATATTGGGGCTTTGGAAAGAAAAATAATGTAGTTACTCGATTCAATTTTTCCAATATTTCAGGTTTTAAGTCAAACATGTGAAAATTTTCCAACATTAAGTTTATTGAGGTAATTGAGAAACCTCTCTATATGCTTTGGTGCTTTGGGATATAGCTTGGAATGGAAACAAAAGTGTTATATATCGTTTCAGCAGATCCATTTCGACATCTTGGTAGCCAGACATGTACATTGTATTTGATTTGCGTTATAACATTTCTTATGGACTCTAAACATAACGAAAGCGAACACTAAACACTAACCAAGGAAAATGTAATGGTTGCTTTATGTTGAAGCTAACCGCTAAATGGTAAGCGTTATGAAGTTCCCAATGGTTTAGAACATGACAGAGGTGTGTATTGAAGCTCTTACAATATCATATTGGGGCTTTGGAAAAGAAAACTAAAGTAGTTACCTCGATTCAATTTTCCAATATTTCAGGTTTTTAAGTCAAACATGTGAAAATTTCCAACATTTAAGTTTATTGAGGTAATTGAGAAACCTCTCTATATGCTTTGTGCTTTGGGATATAGCTTGGAATGGAACAAAAGTGTATATATCGTTTCAGCAGATCCATTTCGACATCTTGGTAGCCAGACATGTACATTGTATTTGATTTGCGTTTATAACATTTCTTATGGACTCTAAACATAACGAAAGCGACACTAACACTAACCAAGGAAAAATGTAATGGTTGCTTTATGTTGAAGCTAACCGCTAAATGGTAAGCGTTATGAAGTTCCCAAGGTTTAGAACACGACAAGAGGGTGTATTTGAAGCTCTACAATATCATATTGGGGCTTTGGAAAGAAACTAAAGTAGTTACCTCGATTCAATTTTTCCAATATTTCAGGTTTAAGTCAAACATGTGAAATTTTCCAACATTTAAGTTTATTGAGAAACCTCTCTATATGCTTTGGTGCTTTGGGATATAGCTTGGAATGGAACAAAAGTGTTATATATCGTTTCAGCAGATCCATTTCGACATCTGGTAGCCAGACATGTACATTGTATTTGATTTGCGTTATAACATTTCTTATGGACTCTAAACATAACGAAAGCGAACACTAAACACTACCAAGGAAAAATGTAATGGTTGCTTATGTTGAAGCTAACCGCTAAATGGTAAGCGTTATGAAGTTCCCAATGGTTTAGAACATGACAAGAGGG
>JAPZVO010001567.1:0-16189 GCA_029962745.1 Echinometra lucunter | reverse complement strand
CATATACTTCACTCACACCATTATCAAATATTCAAACTTTTTTCGTCATATTTAGATTTTCACTGAAAAGAATACTATTAAAAACGAAGAGCTCACGAAAGACCTCCCTTACCGAACTTCACAGCTGCGTTTCTAAGAGACTATGGTGTCTTCAACAAATCAACTAAAAAAGAAAAAGTAAAATCTGCACCATCTTTGTTCAATCATGGCATTGATTTTTATCATTCATTTATCTATTTACTTATTTATCCATATTACTCTCTATCTTAAGTCTTTTCACTCAAGATAGCTTTCTTAAACATTCAAACAAACATTCTTTTCTGTGATAAGACTCCAACAATATAGGTGCACAAAACAACAAAATTACCCTTGCAAGCTTGTCTAAATATCATGTCTTGTAAAGTAGAACAAATGTATAAACAATCCGCATGTTTACATGTTGTTATCTAATCATTTTTAACAAAGCATTACAATTTCACAATTTGATAACTTGATCACCATTCAATTTATCATTTGACACAGAATAGCATCACAACAAAAGTGCAATGATTAATATTTTTTCTTTATGAAATTCATACACTTTTTATTTATCAAGATAAGAAAAAAAAAATGTCTAGATTCAAAGTACTTCTTGCATCAAAACTTATAATCACTGCTAAGTTTCAGGTTGTTTTCCACATAGGACTGTACTTCCTCCTTCCAAACTGTTATTTTCACTATACTAACTACATGCAAGTTATTTTTTTTTTTCAAATACTTGGTAGGCTTTGGCTTCAAAATATTCCCAAAACCTCTCAAGAACTATCAAAACATTTTTTTTTCCTTCTTGATCTAGTTACAGATGTATACCCCAACACATATATTCATGTAAACAAACAACACTTCCACCATCTTTTATCCATACAATAACCTATCAGAGGCTATGGAACCAGTGGGCTGGGGGCGAGGGGAAGCTACAGCCCCCCTGCTATTTCGCATACGCACGTTGGCCTGTGCATAATAACACAGAAATGATTTTCCTGGTTTCTACATGCAACCCCCTACCCGCCACTTTCAAAAACATTCCGCGGCTTTTGCATATCAACCTTTCATGCTGTTCTTTATAAAATGTGAATTTTGAGAACCTTTTTACCTATTGTGTTCTTTGGAAATAAAAAAGAAGATAGATTAAGATGTATTTGAGTAAAACTTGTCTAATTTTAAGTCACATTTCAATGGAAATAACTAGTTTGTTTGAAAATATGTATTTAGCATTTCAGTCAAAATAAAATTTATTTTAGCAATGTATTTACATGTACATACTTGATAAAACACACAAAAAATTCTTTCACAGACACATAATTTTTCTCAATCTACTCAATACTTTCCAATTTTCAAAATTATTTCTTTTATTGTCCATATGATGAACACATATACTTTTATGTCAAGTTCCACTGCTGTTCATTGATAAATTTCACATGTATGCCTGAAGAATAAATCTATATAAATTTGTTCAAAACACTGTTCACAGTAAAAGATGATAGAAACTTGACACAATGAAAAGTTTATTTCCAACTTATCTGTTAAGTCCTGGGCATTGCTTTTGTTATTACTTTCATCTGATGATAAAGAATTCGACTTATTTGAAAACATAAATAGATGAGAAAAACTATACAATGACAAATAATCCAAGCATGAATTTGATGTTAGGTATTGATATAAGAAGAAAGAAAATGAAAACGATAAATGATAAAGCAAAGTAACAAAGAAAAGAATAAGAAAAAATGAAAAAAGAGAGAGATGAAGAAAAGAATAGAAAGAAATAAATTCAAAAAAGTCATTCAAAATCTCCATACAAAAACAATAAAAATACATTCAATCATTCAGAATCACCACACAGCAGCCACAACAATCATTCAGATTAGCTGTAGAGCAATCAAAAGTGTAAAAACATCATTCAAATAGACCATACAAGATGCACATCACTAAAGGTAGCACATTCAATTTGCCATAAATTATTCATGTTCATAACTTCTAGTGCATTTAATTTAACACTGTATTTAAATTACATGTACACTTGTAATACATTCTTTGCGCGTTTTTCCCAACCTGCAATATGTGTGTCACCAATTACCCACTCTCTGGCCTGAAAAATATTCAATTAAAACAGATACCACATATTTCAGTTCAATTCAATTCAATCAATTCAATTTTTATTTTCATGTTTTAAAAACACAAAAAATGTCTTTAAACTCTTTACACAGAAATGGATAACAAAAATGACATCTATGACATACAGAGTGCACAAATAGGATACTTAATAAATGCACAATACATACAAAAAAATACAACCTATTAAAAGAGAATTATGCCATAAAAATAGCTTTCCCTGCCACCTATACACACCTTATTGCATATGATAACCGATAACCAGTGACCCCCCCCCCCCCCCCCGTGCCCCAAGTATCCCCATGAATTTCTTAAATTTATTCAGAAAAATTGCATATGTGTAATAATGAACTTCAAAGTCATCATCATCAGAAACCTCGAATCTCCACCCCCCCCCCCACTCTCTACAACGCCGTTCATAAAACGTTTTTATTAGGTCTGCTGCGTCTTTGTCTTTAATAAACGTTCCCAAAACATTTTGAGAACGTTCACAAAACGTTTTTATTAGGTCCGCTACGTCTTCGTCTTTCATAAACGTTCACAAAACGTTTACAAAACGTTTTTTATCAGGTCCGCTACGTCTTCGTCTTGAAAAAACGTTCACAAAATATTTTCAGAACGTTCACAAAATGTTTACAAAACGTTTTTATTAGGTCTGCTGCGTCTTCGTCTTTAATAAACGTTCACAAAACGTTGTCAGAACGTTTCCAAAACGTTTACAAAACGTTTTTTATTAGGTCCGCTACGTCTTCGTCTTGAATAAACGTTCACAAAATATTTTCAGAACGTTCACAAAATGTTTACAAAACATTTTTATTAGGTCTGCTACGTCTTCGTCTTTAATAAACGTTCACAAAACGTTTTCAGAAACCTTCACAAAACATTTACAAAATGTTTTTACTAGGTCGGCTATGTCTTCATCTTTAATGAACGTTCGCTATGTCTTTGTCTTTAATAAACGTTCGCAGAACATTTTCAGAAGTTCATAAAAAGTTTACAAAACGTCTTTATTAGGTCCGCTACGTCTTTGTCTTCAATAAACGTTCACAAAACGTTTTCAGAACATTTTTCAGAACGTTTTTTTATCAGGGCTGCTTCCTCTTCGTAAATTTTCTCTGAATGGGGATTTTAATTGGGAATGACTATAATCCTTTTGATGACCATGATAATGAGAAAGTAATGTTGCTGACGGTGATACAAACCCTGATGATGAAAATGATGAATAAAAGGCCAACTGTCATATACCTTTTATAATCATATATATATCATATCCTTATCAAAAAGACGACAGACCACCTAATTCGTCTGATCAAATGACGAATTAAATCTCGTTAATTATTATTATTATTCTTTTTATTGGTACCCACTTTTTTGTGCAGTCGAGATCTCAGAACTGGCTCAATCATTTTTCGTCAAATTTTCAGGAATCATCAGTCATAACGAGATCTCGGATGTTTAGTCATTTTCAAGTTCATCGGGTCATCGTGACGTCATCTAGGCGCCATTTTGTAAAAATCATCTCATGATCATATCTTCATAACGGAATGTCATTTTTCATTCATATTTGGCATGATGAATATTCATATCAATCTGAACAATTCAAACTTTTTAAACGCGCGCGTACGCGTACGTCCACGCGTCAGTGCGCGCGCAAAATTTAAAAATGCTCAAAATCACTCATGGATCAAACCAAAATCCATTTCAGGTCATTTTAAGCATTTCAAAAATTTCCGCGCGTAAGCGCCCGCGCGCGCGTTTTGCGCGTGCGCTACTTGTAAATAACGTAAAAACGCCGTTTTTTCACTTGAATTGCAATTCTGAGACATTTCTTGACCATTTCCATCAGTTTAGAATCGATTTCAACTTACCAAAACGCCGCACGCACGCGTCAAAGTTTAAAATCCGTGCGCGCGTCTATGGGGCAAATAACGTAAAAACATGCAAAAACATGCCCCTTTAAAATCCGTCATAGCTCGTTAAAAAGCATGGGGACCCCCCTTTTTTTTTACATTTTCTGAGAGCCTATGAATTGAAGATTTGAATTCATGAAAAAAATTGGGGGTCGAACAGTCGGAACGTTACCATATTCTCATGTGAACTCAAAATTTCATTTTTTCAATTATGACGTCATGTTTTTTACCTTTAATCAAGACTATCTCGCTTATTGTTGGTCGATTTTCGCCAGGATTTCAGTATGTTGTAGCTGAGACAATGCTCTTATATACCAATTGCCTTTATTTTTCATTTTGAGAACTGCATCATGGTCTAATCTTACGATAAACGGAGGCATGTCATTTTTTCACAGTTTGCGTGTATTGTCTATGGGACATGACCTTTTTCTAATTCTTGATTCTACATTCCCGTCTTTTTTGAGCAACAGCTCCGTTATTTCTACTCGATTTTTGCCCAGCTTCGAGTATGTTGTAGCTGAGAAAATTCTCTATCGTAAGTGTGCCATTTATTTTTTAATCAGATGTCAGGAACATATCGAAATTTGAACTGGAAGATATGATTTAGGAATCCCATTTTCCATCTACGTGTTATCTCTATGGACTATATTCTGGTCCATCGGTAAAGCACTGGTCTCACATCCTCATGGTCCCTGGTTCGACTCCCGGCGACGGCGGTGTCAATTTTTTTTTTTTTTTTTTTTTTTTTTTACATTTTTTGCCATTTCATATTACCATCTTCATCGACTACGTTTACACATACAATTACAAACAATGCCATAACTGCGTTATTTTGCGTGTTATGTCTATTGCAATGCAGTGTACATTAGTTTATGTACAACCCTATTGCAAATATGATTCATGAACGTGTATTGAACCTTTAGGGTTAACTTTGCATAATACTAAAAATCAAATCGTCCTGTGTCTGTGATGCTAGTCTCCTTCTCAGACCTGAATATTTTTCAAGTTCATCAGGTCTTCGAACATTAGATAAACTGGTGATTAGACGGCAAATAGATTACCCAACACAAAACGTTTCAGAACGTTCTTAGAACACATTTATTAGGTCTGCTACATCTTCGTCTTTGATAATTGTTACAAAACATTTTTATTAGATCCGTTTCGTCTTCGACTTTAATAAACGTTCATAAAACGTTTTTATTAGGTCTGCTCCGTCTTTGTCTTTAATAAACGTTCACAAAACATTTTGAGAACGTTCACAAAACGTTTTTATTAGGTCCGCTACGTCTTCGTCTTTAATAAACGTTCACAAAACGTTTTCAGAACGTTTTAAAAACGTTTACAAAACGTTTTTTATTAGGTCCGCTACGTCTTCGTCTTGAATAAACGTTCACAAAATATTTTCAGAACGTTCACAAAATGTTTACAAAACGTTTTTTATTAGGTCTGCTACGTCTTCATCTTTAATAAACGTTCACAAAACGTTGTCAGAACGTTTCCAAAACATTTACAAAACGTTTTTTATTAGGTCCGCTACGTCTTCGTCTTGAATAAACGTTCACAAAATATTTTCAGAACGTTCACAAAATGTTTACAAACGTTTTTATTAGGTCTGCTACGTCTTCGTCTTTAATAAACGTTCACAAAACGTTTTCAGAAACCTTCACAAAACATTTACAAAACGTTTTTACTAGGTCGGCTATGTCTTCATCTTTAATGAACGTTCGCTATGTCTTTGTCTTTAATAAACGTTCGCAAAACATTTTCAAAAGTTCATAAAAAGTTTACAAAACGTCTTTATTAGGTCCGCTACGTTTTAGTCCTTAGTAAAAGTTCACAAAACGTTTTCAGAACGTTCACAAAAGTTTTTTTTAATGTCCGCTACGTCTTCGTCTTTAAAAATCGTTCGTAAAACATTTTCAGAAGGTTCATAAATAGTTTACAAAACATTTTTATTAGGTCTGCTACATCTTTGTCTTTAATAAACGTTCACAAAACGTTTTCAGAACGTTGACAAAACATTTTTATCAGGGCTGTTTCCTCTTTGTAAATTTTCTCTCAATGGGGACTTTAATTGGGAATGACTATAATCCTCTTGCATGACCATGATAATGAGATAGTATGTTGCTGACTGTGATACAAACCCTGATGATGAAAATGATGAATAAAAGGCCAACTGTGATATACCTTTCATAATCATAGATATCATATCCATATCAAAAAGACGACAGACCACCTAATTCGTCTGATCGAATGACGAATTAAATCTCGTTATTATTATTCTTTTTATTGGTACCCACTTTTTTGTGCAGTCGAGATCTCAGAACTGGCTCAATCATTTTTCGTCAAATTTTCAGGAATCATCAGTCATAACGAGATCTCGGATTTCTAGTCATTTTCAAGGTCATCGGGTCATCGTGACGTCATCCAGGCGCCATTTTGTAAAAATCAATCTCATGATCATATCTTCATAACGGAATGTCATTTTTCATTCATATTTGGCATGATGAATATTCATATCAATCTGAACAATTCCAACTTTTCAAACGTGCGCGTACGCGTACGTCCGCGCGTCAGTGCGCGCGCAAAATTTAAAAATGCTCAAAATCACTCATGGATCAAACCAAAATCCATTTCAGGTCATTTTAAGCATTTCAAAAATTTCCGCGCGTAAGCGCCCGCGCGCGCGTTTTGCGCGTGCGCAACTCGTAAATAACGTAAAAACGCCGTTTTTTCACTTGAATTGCAATTCTGAGACATTTCTTGACCATTTCCATCAATTTAGAATCGATTTCAACTTACCAAAACGCCGCACGCACGCGTCAAAGTTTAAAATCCGTGCGCGCGTCTATGGGGCAAATAACGTAAAAACATGCAAAAACATGCCCCTTTAAAATCCGCCATAGCTCGTTAAAAAGCATGGGGACCCCCCCTTTTTTTTACATTTTCTGAAAGCCTATGAATTGAAGATTTGAATTCATGAAAAAAAATTGGGGGTCGAACAGTCGGAACGTTACCATATTCTCATGTGAACTCAAAATTTCATTTTTTCAATTATGACGTAATGTTTTTTACCTTTAATCAAGACTATCTCGCTTATTGTTGGTCGATTTTCGCCAGGATTTCAGTATGTTGTAGCTGAGACAATGCTCTTATATACCAATTGCCTTCATTTTTCATTTTGAGAACCGCATCATGGTCTAATCTTACGATAAACGGAGGCATGTCATTTTTTCATATTTTGCGTGTATTGTCTATGGGACATGACCTTTTTCTAAATTCTTGTTTCTACATTCCCGTCTTTTTTGAGCAACAGCTCCATTATTTCTACTCGATTTTCGCCCAGCTTCGAGTATGTTGTAGCTGAGAAAATTCTCTATCGTAAGTGTGCCATTTATTTTTTAATCAAATGTCAGGAACATATCGAAATTTGAACTGGAAGATATGATTTAGGAATCCCATTTTCCATCTACGTGTTATCTCTATGGACTATATTCTGGTCCATCGGTAAAGCACTGGTCTCACATCCTCATGGTCCCTGGTTCGACTCCCGGCGACGGCGGTGTCAATTTTTTTTTTTTTTTTTTTTACATTTTTTGCCCTTTCATATTACCATCTTCATCGACTCCGTTTACACATACAAATACAAACAACGCCATAACTGCGTTATTTTGCATGTTATGTCTATTGCAATGCAGTGTACATTAGTTTATGTACAACCCTATTGCAAATATGATTCATGAACGTGTACTGAACCTTTAGGGTTAACTTGCATAATACTAAAAATCAAATCGTCCTGTGTCTGTGATGCTAGTCTCCTTCTCAGACCTGAATATTTTTTAGGTTCATCAGGTCATTGAACATTAGATAAACTGGTGATTAGACAGCAAATAGATTACCCAACACAAAACGTTTCAGAACGTTCTTAGAACACATTTATTAGGTCTGCTACATCTTCGTCTTTAATAAACGTTCAGAAAACGTTTTCAGAACGTTTCCAAAACGTTTACAAAACGTTTTTTATTAGGTCCGCTATTAGGTCTGCTACGTCTTCGTCTTTAATAAACGTTCACAAAACGTTTTCAGAACGTTTTGTGAACGTCTTCGTCTTCGTCTTGAATAAACGTTCACACAATATTTTTAGAACGTTCACAAAATGTTTCCAATATGTTTTCTTTAGGTCCGCTATGTTTTCGTTTTTAATTAACATTCACAAGACGTTAACCCATTCGTGACAGGAATTATTTAAAGCCTAATTTGATCAGCTTTCATTCTTCAAATTGGCAACACCAACATTTTTACTTTATTGCTACATTTTTCTTATAAAATGTCATGTATTTGAAATGAATATAAATTGACAGAAATTATGATTAGAAATCAAAAAGTTGCCAATTTGCAGAGGAAAATGGGATTCTAAACTTTCTATCACATTGCCAATTTAAGGATTTTAATGCTTATTTTCCTTTAAAAAAATTTCAGCATCAAACAACGAATATTAACGCAACCAGAATGGGCACAGTTTGTGTAGAACTTTTTGCTCTTTCTGCTCATGTATTTGGTATGATTTTTGGGGCTTTGCATCAAAAGATATTAGGCCAAACCACAAAATGTGGACCTTTGTCACGAATGGGTTAACAAAACGTTTGTATTAGGTCCACTACGTTTTCGTCTTTAATAAACGTTCACAAAACGATTTCAGAACGTTCATAAAACATTAACAAAACGTTTTTATTAGGTCTGCTATGTCTTCGTCTTTTATAAACGTTCGCAAAACGTTTTTAGAACGTTCAGAAAACATTTTTTTAGGTCTGCTATGTCTTCGTCTTTAATAAACGTTTTCAAAACGTTTTCTGAACGTTGACAAAACGTTTACAAAATGTTTGTATTAGGACTGTTATGTCTTAAAAGTTCACAAAATGTTTTCATAATGTTGACAAAACGTTTTCAGAACGTTCACAAAACATATTTAGTAGGTCCGCTACGTCTTTGTCTGTAATAAATGTTAACAAAACATTTTCAGAACGTTCATGAAACGTTTATAAAACATTTTTATTAGTTCCGCTTCAGCTTCATTTTTAATAAATGTTCACAAATTGTTTTCAGAAAGTTCACAAAAAGGTTTTCATAACGTTCAAAAAACGTTTTTATTACGTCCGCTGCGTTTAAGTCTTTAGTATACGTTCACAAAACGTTTTTATCACGTCTGCTACGTCTTCGTCTTTAAAAAAAAACGTTCGCAAAACATTTTCAGAAGGTTCATAAATCGTTTACAAAACATTTTTATTATGTCTGCTACATCCTTGTCTTTAATAAACGTTCACAAAACTTTTCAGAACGTTGACAAAACACGTTTTTATCAGGGCTGTTTCCTCTTTGTAAATTTTCTCTCAATGGGGACTTTAATTGGGAATGACTATAATCCTCTTCATGACCATGATAATGAGATAGTAATGTTGACTGTGATACAAACCCTGATGATGAAAATGATGAATAAAAGGCCAACTGTGATATACCTTTCATAATCATAGATATCATATCCATATCAAAAAGACGACAGACCACCTAATTCGTCTGATCGAATGACGAATTAAATCTCGTTATTATTCTTTTTATTGGTACCCACTTTTTTGTGCAGTCGAGATCTCAGAACTGGCTCAATCATTTTTCGTCAAATTTTCAGGAATCATCAGTCATAACGAGATCTCGGATGTTTAGTCATTTTTCAAGTTCATCGGGTCATCGTGACGTCATCTAGGCGCCATTTTGTAAAAATCATCTCATGATCATATCTTCATAACGGAATGTCATTTTTCATTCATATTTGGCATGATGAATATTCATATCAATCTGAACAATTCCAACTTTTTAAACGCGCGCGTACGCGTACGTCCGCGCGTCAGTGCGCGCGCAAAATTTAAAAATGCTCAAAATCACTCATGGATCAAACCAAAATCCATTTCAGGTCATTTTAAGCATTTCAAAAATTTCCGCGCGTAAGCGCCCGCGCGCGCGTTTTGCGCGTGCGCAACTCGTAAATAACGTAAAAACGCCGTTTTTTCACTTGAATTGCAATTCTGAGACATTTCTTGACCATTTCCATCAATTTAGAATCGATTTCAACTTACCAAAACGCCGCACGCACGCGTCAAAGTTTAAAATCCGTGCGCGCGTCTATGGGGCAAATAACGTAAAAACATGCAAAAACATGCCCCTTTAAAATCCGCCATAGCTCGTTAAAAAGCATGGGGACCCCCCTTTTTTTTACATTTTCTGAAAGCCTATGAATTGAAGATTTGAATTCATGAAAAAAATTGGGGGTCGAACAGTCGGAACGTTACCATATTCTCATGTGAACTCAAAATTTCATTTTTTCAATTATGACGTAATGTTTTTTACCTTTAATCAAGACTATCTCGCTTATTGTTGGTCGATTTTCGCCAGGATTTCAGTATGTTGTAGCTGAGACAATGCTCTTATATACCAATTGCCTTCATTTTTCATTTTGAGAACCTGCATCATGGTCTAATCTTACGATAAACGGAGGCATGTCATTTTTTCACATTTTGCGTGTATTGTCTATGGGACATGACCTTTTTCTTATTCTTGATTTCTACATTCCCGTCTTTTTTGAGCAACAGCTCCATTATTTCTACTCGATTTTCGCCCAGCTTCGAGTATGTTGTAGCTGAGAAAATTCTCTATCGTAAGTGTGCCATTTATTTTTTAATCAGATGTCAGGAACATATCGAAATTTGAACTGGAAGATATGATTTAGGAATCCCATTTTCCATCTACGTGTTATCTCTATGGACTATATTCTGGTCCATCGGTAAAGCACTGGTCTCACATCCTCATGGTCCCTGGTTCGACTCCCGGCGACGGCGGTGTCAATTTTTTTTTTTTTTTTTTTTTTTTTTTTTTTACATTTTTTGCCCTTTCATATTACCATCTTCATCGACTCCGTTTACAAATACAAACAACGCCATAACTGCGTTATTTTGCATGTTATGTCTATTGCAATGCAGTGTACATTAGTTTATGTACAACCCTATTGCAAATATGATTCATGAACGTGTACTGAACCTTTAGGGTTAACTTGCATAATACTAAAAATCAAATCGTCCTGTGTCTGTGATGCTAGTCTCCTTCTCAGACCTGAATATTTTTTTAGGTTCATCAGGTCATTGAACATTAGATAAACTGGTGATTAGACAGCAAATAGATTACCCAACACAAAACGTTTCAGAACGTTCTTAGAACACATTTATTAGGTCTGCTACATCTTCGTCTTTAATAAACGTTCAGAAAACGTTTTCAGAACGTTTCCAAAACGTTTACAAAACGTTTTTTATTAGGTCCGCTATTAGGTCTGCTACGTCTTCGTCTTTAATAAACGTTCACAAAACGTTTTCAGAACGTTTTGTGAACGTCTTCGTCTTCGTCTTGAATAAACGTTCACACAATATTTTTAGAACGTTCACAAAATGTTTCCAATATGTTTTCTTTAGGTCCGCTATGTTTTCGTTTTTAATTAACATTCACAAGACGTTAACCCATTCGTGACAGGAATTATTTAAAGCCTAATTTGATCAGCTTTCATTCTTCAAATTGGCAACACCAACATTTTTACTTTATTGCTACATTTTTCTTATAAAATGTCATGTATTTGAAATGAAGATAAATTGACAGAAATTATGATTAGAAATAAAAAAGTTGCCAATTTGCAGAGGAAAATGGGATTCTAAACTTTCTATCACATTGCCAATTTAAGGATTTTAATGCTTATTTTCCTTTAAAAAAATTTCAGCATCAAACAACGAATATTTACGCAACCAGAATGGGCACAGTTTGTGTAGAACATTTTGCTCTTTCTGCTCATGTATTTGGTATGATTTGGGGGCTTTGCATCAAAAGATATTAGGCCAAACCACAAAATGTGGACCTTTGTCACGAATGGGTTAACAAAACGTTTGTATTAGGTCCACTACGTTTTCGTCTTTAATAAACGTTCACAAAACGATTTCAGAACGTTCATAAAACATTAACAAAACATTTTTTTAGGTCTGCTATGTCTTCGTCTTTAATAAACGTTTTCAAAACGTTTTCTGAACGTTGACAAAACGTTTACAAAATGTTTGTATTAGGACTGTTATGTCTTAAAAGTTCACAAAATGTTTTCATAATGTTGACAAAACGTTTTCAGAACGTTCACAAAACATATTTAGTAGGTCCGCTACGTCTTTGTCTGTAATAAATGTTAACAAAACATTTTCAGAACGTTCATGAAACGTTTATAAAACATTTTTATTAGTTCCGCTTCAGCTTCATTTTTAATAAATGTTCACAAATTGTTTTCAGAAAGTTCACAAAAAGGTTTTCATAACGTTCAAAAAACGTTTTTATTACGTCCGCTGCGTTTAAGTCTTTAGTATACGTTCACAAAACGTTTTATCACGTCTGCTACGTCTTCGTCTTTAAAAAAAAAACGTTCGCAAAACATTTTCAGAAGGTTCATAAATCGTTTACAAAACATTTTTATTATGTCTGCTACATCCTTGTCTTTAATAAACGTTCACAAAACTTTTCAGAACGTTGACAAAACACGTTTTTATCAGGGCTGTTTCCTCTTTGTAAATTTTCTCTCAATGGGGACTTTAATTGGGAATGACTATAATCCTCTTCATGACCATGATAATGAGATAGTAATGTTGACTGTGATACAAACCCTGATGATGAAAATGATGAATAAAAGGCCAACTGTGATATACCTTTCATAATCATAGATATCATATCCATATCAAAAAGACGACAGACCACCTAATTCGTCTGATCGAATGACGAATTAAATCTCGTTATTATTCTTTATTGGTACCCACTTTTTGTGCAGTCGAGATCTCAGAACTGGCTGAATCATTTTTCGTCAAATTTTCAGGAATTCATCAGTCATAACGAGATCTCGGATTTTTAGCTCATTTTCAAGTCATCAGGTCATCGTGACGTCATCCAGGCGCCATTTTGTAAATATCATCTCATGATCATATCTTCATAACGGAATGTCATTTTTCATTCATATTGGCATGATGAATATTCATATCAATCTGAACAATTCAACTTTTTAAACGCGCGCGTACGCGTACGTCCGCGCGTCAGTGCGCGCGCAAAATTTAAAATGCTCAAAATCACTCATGGATCAAACCAAAATCCATTTCAGGTCATTTTAAGCATTTCAAAAATTTCCGCGCGTAAGCGCCCGCGCGCGCGTTTTGCGCGTGCGCAACTCGTAAATAACGTAAAAACGCCGTTTTTTTCACTTGAATTGCAATTCTGAGACATTTCTTGACCATTTCCATCAGTTTAGAATCGATTTCAACTTACCAAAACGCCGCACGCACGCGTCAAAGTTTAAAATCCGTGCGCGCGTCTATGGGGCAAATAACGTAAAAACATGCAAAAACATGCCCCTTTAAAATCCGCCATAGCTCGTTAAAAAGCATGGGGACCCCCCCCCCTTTTTTTTACATTTTCTGAAAGCCTATGAATTGAAGATTTGAATTCATGAAAAAAAATTGGGGGTCGAACAGTCGGAACGTTACCATATTCTCATGTGAACTCAAAATTTCATTTTTTCAATTATGACGTCATGTTTTTTACCTTTAATCAAGACTATCTCGCTTATTGTTGGTCGATTTTCGCCAGGATTTCAGTATGTTGTAGCTGAGACAATGCTCTTATATACCAATTGCCTTTATTTTTCATTTTGAGAACTGCATCATGGTCTAATCTTACGATAAACGGAGGCATGTCATTTTTTCACATTTTGCGTGTATTGTCTATGGGACATGACCTTTTTCTTAATTCTTGATTCTACATTCCCGTCTTTTTTGAGCAACAGCTCCATTATTTCTACTCGATTTCGCCCAGCTTCGAGTATGTTGTAGCTGAGAAATTCTCTATCGTAGTGTGCCATTTATTTTTTAATCAGATGTCAGGAACATATCGAAATTTGAACTGAAGATATGATTTAGGAATCCCATTTTCCATCTACGTGTTATCTCTATGGACTATATTCTGGTCCATCGGTAAAGCACTGGTCTCACATCCTCATGGTCCCTGGTTCGACTCCCGGCGACGGCGGTGTCCATTTTTTTTTTTTTTTTTTTTACATTTTTTGCCCTTTCATATTACCATCTTCATCGACTCCGTTTACACATACAATTACAAACAACTGCCATAACTGCGTTATTTTGCATGTTATGTCTATTGCAATGCAGTGTACATTAGTTTATGTACAACCCTATTGCAAATATGATTCATGAACGTGTACTGAACCTTTAGGGTTAACTTTGCATAATACTAAAAATCAAATCGTCCTGTGTCTGTGATGCTAGTCTCCTTCTCAGACCTGAATAATTTTTTTAGGTTCATCAGGTCATTGAA
This sequence comes from Echinometra lucunter, assembly GCA_029962745.1. NCBI lineage: Eukaryota > Metazoa > Echinodermata > Echinoidea > Camarodonta > Echinometridae > Echinometra > Echinometra lucunter. The sequence goes on along the minus strand of JAPZVO010001567.1, from coordinate 1,694 downwards.
CATTAGATAAACTGGTGATTAGACAGCAAATAGATTACCCAACACAAAACGTTTCAGAACGTTCTTAGAACACATTTATTAGGTCTGCTACATCTTCGTCTTTAATAAACGTTCAGAAAACGTTTTCAGAACGTTTCCAAACGTTTACAAAACGTTTTTTATTAGGTCCGCTATTAGGTCTGCTACGTCTTCGTCTTTAATAAACATTCACAAACGTTTTCAGAACGTTTTGTGAACGTCTTCGTCTTCGTCTTGAATAAACGTTCACACAATATTTTTAGAACGTTCACAAAATGTTTCCAATATGTTTTCTTTAGGTCCGCTATGTTTTCGTTTTTAATTAACATTCACAAGACGTTAAACCCATTCGTGACAGGAATTATTTAAAGCCTAATTTGATCAGCTTTCATTCTTCAAATTGGCAACACCAACATTTTTACTTTATTGCTACATTTTTCTTATAAAATGTCATGTATTTGAAATGAATATAATTGACAGAAATTATGATTAGAAATCAAAAAGTTGCCAATTTGCAGAGGAAAATGGGATTCTAAACTTTCTATCACATTGCCAATTTAAGGATTTTAATGCTTATTTTCCTTTAAAAAAATTCAGCATCAAACAACGAATTAACGCAACCAGAATGGGCACAGTTTGTGTAGAACTTTTTGTTCTTTCTGCTCATGTATTTGGTATGATTTTTGGGGCTTTGCATCAAAAGATATTAGGCCAAACCACAAAATGTGGACCTTTGTCACGAATGGGTTAACAAAACGTTTTTATTAGGTCTGCTATGTCTTCGTCTTTTATAACGTTCGCAACAAACGTTTTTAGAACGTTCGAAACAATTTTTTAGGTCTGCTATGTCTTCGTCTTTAATAAACGTTTCAAACGTTTTCTGAACGTTGACAAAACGTTTACAAAATGTTTGTATTAGGACTGTTATGTCTTAAAAGTTCACAAAATGTTTTCATAAAGTTGACAAAACGTTTTTCAGAACGTTCACAAAACATATTTAGTAGGTCCGCTACGTCTTTGTCTGTAATAAATGTTAACAAAACATTTTCAGAACGTTCATGAAAGTTCTATTAAAAAATTTCTATTAGTTCCGCTTCAGCTTCATTTTAATAAATGTTCACTAATTGTTTCAGAAAGTCACAAAAAGGTTTTCATAACGTTCAAAAAACGTTTTTATTACGTCCGCTGCGTTTTTAAGTCTTTAGTATACGTTCATAAACGTTTTTATCACGTCTGCTACGTCTTCGTCTTTAAAAAAAACGTTCGCAAAACATTTTCAGAAGGTTCATAAATCGTTTACAAAACATATTTTTATTATGTCTGCTACATCCTTGTCTTTAATTAAACGTTCACAAAACTTTTCAGAACGTTGACAAACACGTTTTATCAGGGCTGTTTCCTCTTTGTAAATTTTCTCTCAATGGGGGACTTTAACTGGGAATGGACTATAATCCCTCTTCATGACCATAGTAATGAGAGAGTAATGTTGACTGTGATACAAACCCTGATGATGAAATGATGAATAAAAGGCCAACTGTGATATACCTTCATAATCATAGATATCATATCCATATCAAAAGGACGACAGACCACCTAATTCGTCTGATCGAATGACGAATTAATCTCGTATTATTCTTTTATTGGTACCCCCCACTTTTTTGTGCATTCGAGATCTC